>JAMKCH010038522.1:0-13940 GCA_023653785.1 Ophioderma brevispina | reverse complement strand
AGAAATCAATTTATTAAATGGAAATATTTCAGAACAAAAATGGTTGCAGATGAGGTTTTTTTGAACTCGAAATCTTAACCCTGATAAATCGTTCAATCTCTTTCTTGGAAATCATAAATTTAGTAATAACGTTTCGTTATCACGTCACACACTTATATTTTAATTCACTCATCTCGCATATTTTCATCTTTTTGGTACCATAAATGAACTTAACATCATCATAGATCCCATCACCTTCGGAGGTTGCCATGGACTACTGATGACTACAATAAACATAGAGGTCGACTCAGAAGAATTTGGCTTAGTCTTTCAAGCTGTTCTATTGATTCCACTCTTAAAATCCTGTGGTATTAACTCTACAAAATGCTATTTTACTAATATAGTCTTCCAGGCATCTAGAATAGATTTTATTTAGAATTACTGAACGTGTCCGTCACTAATTTTTAATACTTGCTCAGTCATTTAAAAAACATCAGTTTTGTTGCATCTGCAATTGATTTCAATGTAACCGAAGCGGAATTAGATATCGAAATTGAAAATATTGGTTGCTTATGATTACTTTTCCATATGTGTAGTAAATGGCTTTGTCATACGTCTGGCATAGGAAGGGGTGTGGGTACTCGTACAAATACGTTGTTTTCCCATTTTTCAGAGGCCGGACCCGGATTTTTATATTTTTTTTGGGGGGGGGGGTGCGGGAACTTCGAAAAAGTGTCTTTTTTTCGTGAAAAAGTCGACCTTTTTGCTAAAGTGGACCGAACCCCCCCTAAACTGGCCCTTTGGGAACGTTTTGAACATTTCAATCACCAACAAGTGGGACCCCTCTTTTGTCACAATTTCCCTCGAAATTTTGGACCTTTTTATCAAAAAAATCAGCAAAAATGGGACTTTTGCCTTTTGTGGAACGGGGGGGGGGGGAATTTGGGGGTGCGACCCGCGTACGGGCCTGCCATTTTGATAATACTCCCATACCCGCCCTATATCCTTAAATCCCTAATGCCCTTTTTTGCCACTTTTCAAAATCATGGAGGAGGACCCCTGCCGCTTGTTGTTACGGTAAAGACTCCTAGATCTAACAACACAATATACCGCTACCGCTACCCACTTTTTGCGGTGATCGTCAGGTTTGCTAGTCATTTTCATTTTGCTCTAGGGACGTAAGGAATATAATGTAATATCACTTACGTTCCTGTGAGGAAATGACACCAACCTGCAGTCAAAGCAAAGGGGAGACGTTATTTCCCCTAGGGGTCCCCCGCTCGTAATTTTTTGAAAAGTGGCAAAATGGCATTTAGGGAGTTCAGGATAGAATAAATAGCAAAAGGAATCAGAAAACCGTAGTTCCTCGGACCCCCTTGAGGATGTAGCCCTATATGATATGTTCGGCTCCTATCTCGTAACTGTATCATAATGGTGTATTCAGTTCTTTATTGAGTAAAATTAAGGGGAATGTCTCTTAATAATAAAATACATTTCATTTATTTGACAATTGTTTGACTTCAAGGACTAAACGTATTGCGCCCGACATTGAGACGCGAACAATACACTTTATTTACCATGGTAGCGGTGCACAATTGGATTTGGATGGGCACTACGATATCGGTTTTTAAGGGGGGGGGGGGGGAGCTAAAGTTTTCAAAGCCACCCTCCTTTTTTTTTAATTACTTTCATAAGTTTAGACGGTTTGAAGTTAATTTCGGCGGGAAACGCGCTCATTACATATGCAAAATGGCCGAAACGAAACGAAATCGACGAAAAATCCAAATGTTTAGCTAATAACAAATAGAAAAATGCGTTCCTCTAGTGACATTAGATCCAATTTTACTGAAGATAGGCCAAGGAGAGATTACGGGAATATGTGATTTGTTCCGAAACATTTTATTTTTATAGAAAAACCCTGTTAAAGTGTGGAATACTAACGGCTTTTTG
The DNA here is from genome assembly GCA_023653785.1 of Ophioderma brevispina. NCBI lineage: Eukaryota > Metazoa > Echinodermata > Ophiuroidea > Amphilepidida > Ophiodermatidae > Ophioderma > Ophioderma brevispina. The sequence continues at coordinate 12,011 of JAMKCH010038522.1, read as the reverse complement.
AAATTATAAAGACTATTAGAGATAGATATTTTGTCCAACTTAGGACTGATGTTTAGAAGACTCTGCATTTTGATAAACCACATGAAACTTTTAAAATCCTTATAGCACAAATTTACATTGTTTGTTAAAAGGACACACTGGTATGAACAAATATGACCATGAAATGGATCATGCAAACATCCAGAAAATTTGAAAACAAGTTTGATGGTGTACCTTCAGTAAAATCAGTAAAAACAGCAAGAGTTAGGAGATCCTGCCACGGAAAATCAAGACGTTGATATCCCTGTCAGAATTACAGTATAATCTAGCAGTTTTACACAATTCAAAGCATTCAGACCAGGATTCGAACATCGTACTTCGGCGGTTAGTATAGTAATAAATATCATCTGCCAAGTGAAAGGTAGGATGAGCCGGTATAGCACATACAAAATAGCAATGGTGTGAGCTTATGATGAATGCTTTTCAAGTTGGATAATTATTTATTAAATTAACAGCCGTAATGCCAGCAACATTGGTGCCACAGACGCAAGGATATGGGACCATTTTGTTAAATTTTAAAATAAGACTCGGCAGGCATGAAAAAAATAGAAAAATAATTAAATAAGATTAAGTCACAAAAAATCAAAATGCACCATGAAGAAATCAACTGAGTGTGTTCTTGCGACCTATATTGCCTCAGAACAGGTTGTCGTTTTTGATAAGTCAAGTCAGATTTCTGCTATCTTTTATTGACTTTGTGATTTTTTTAAAATTTTATTATTACAGATGGTTAATTTAAAAGAATCAAAAGAATCAAGTCCTCTTATATATCCATATCATATACCATAAAGTAAAATCATGATTTGTAGACGTATTTAGGATTAAAGTAAAGGGTAGCTTACACCGGCGGCCGCCGCTTTATCCTTCCTCAAATATCCCCATATCTCTACACCTTAAACACAGTGAAATCACGACTGTAGGCGTATTAGAGGACAGATTAAAGCCCGGAGAGATAGAGTGTGACTACACCCAGCGGCCCTCTATATCTAGTCCTCTAATATCACCATCACAATTACAAGTCGATAGTGATACAGCTAAATGTTAAGATTTTACAGTCTTACATTAAAACGTTCCCAGTCAGATGTAACAACTTATATGCCACAATTAAAAGAGCTTTGCAGGTCAACGGTGTATGTCCTCACCAGCGAACGACCTCCAGAATGACAGCAGGCAAAATCAAAAATAAATCCATGGAAATCATTAACCATGGGAAGCTTCTCCAGTCCTGAAGTTAATTTTGTCCAGTAGCCTTAAGGACGACGTGGTGGTCAATCGATGAATGGTGATTTGCGCACAGTACAATTCAAGAGTTACCACCAAAAGTCCTTCTGTCGTAACCGTTCCACTTTTAGGACCACAACACAAACCGGAATGACCTTTTTGATTCATGAAAACTGAAGCTTTCATTTGTCTTGAAGATATGACAGCGGAGAATTAGCTTGCACATACGCAGCTCCTGTGGATCTTTATGATCAGGTGATCCTGATACTATGTATTGCACTGAAATATACCATACTGGATATCCAAATAAATAAACAACTGGCAAAGTTCTATATTATCTATCGTATTAATGTTTTCCAGCTAGTTTCCTTCAATCTTCTAACAATTAATCATTACAGCATCATCAACCATTAAGCACTTTTTTGAGAGCGCCCCTTTTTTCAAAAAATTTGAGATTTTTACACGGTGCATTGGTAACTGGCTAACCATACCTGTGATGGGTAACTCGCAATGCTGTGTCTCACAAACGAAGGAATTTTGTTGTAATTAGAAATATTATTTCGGGATCCCGATAATAATTCAACGCCAGCTGCTGGAAACGCCTTCCAATTTGAAATAGCCGGGAAATATCGCCATGTACGTGTCTACGCTCATCCATTAGTGTTTTTTATTGTTCTAGGCAAATCAAGTCAGGAGGTTTATGTTCTCGCGGGGCCCTATTTCATCTGGACGGACATAACCGTAGCATTTCCAGCTCTGCCGGTAAAGATTCCAATCTGGGATCCAAAGTCTTATTTACAAAATCGCTTATTTTTATGAAAATACGCATTTTGTTACATTCTCGTTCGCAGGAATAGTTTCCTAGACAATCACCAAACGTAACTGGTGCCAAAATATCAATTTTCAAAATTTGGGACGGTCACAAAAAATGTGGCCAATTATTGCTTTAAGCATTGCCCAATTGGATCTCGCACAAATGACATCATTATGAATTGCATGATATTACATTTATGACTAGGGGAAACTTCGTATTTTGCAATTCTTGCAATAAACTTGCACAAAAACTGGAAAATACCAAGCTTCTTGATAGTACTTAGCTCATCTAGCCTGATCTCTAAACCTAAAACATTTGGGCTGATCTTACATATAGCGTTAGGGTGAATTCTTTATTGTTTTCTTTCCCGATAATAAACCAATAGGTACAGTTCTAAGAAAAGTAGAGAGAAATAAATTAATATTTTTAATCACAAAAGGAAAGATATTATGAAAACAGTTAATTACTTTTAAAATCACTAATTAACGCGATTTTTTATATAAAAAATAGATATAGAGTTGCCGGACTTTGTGTATTATATTACGGGTTATAGAGCCTATTAGTGGGATTTGGGCTTTATTCTGTTAAAATAATCAAAACCACTCCATGGCGCTCACGAGCAGTGGCTGAATAACTCAGCTGCAGTTAGTTCTTTAGTAAGTTATGGGGTCTTTTGATTCGCATGTTATGAGTTGCGGATATTATAGAGAGGGCCGGATCTTTTTAACACAACTCTGGTCATTGAAAGGGGTGTACACCAAAAACGACCACTTAACCCTGTCTTACCAAGGGGGGGGGGGAGAGGCGGGAGGTTACCACAGGTTACCACCACCCCCTTAGTGAACTTCGCCCCGGTGCGCGTAAAATGCCAAAAACTTTCGTTAATATTTTAAAAAGCTTCTAGGTAATCGTTCTCTATCTTTCCGGTCATTTTAACGAAAAAATAAAAAAATGTGAATGAATAGTAGCACCTTCACGGGGTTAGGGTATGCCGTCAAAGTCGGAAGGGTGGGGGGGGGGGGGGGGGAGGTTGGGTGGGGGGGGGGGCGGAGGTTGTTGACACCCAAGGATATTTTTATGGTTGTTTTATTTTTTGAAAATATATGACAGTATGGCTTGACTAAAACTCTTATGTTTAGTAAATTAGTCATTGGGGGCTGAAAAACCGCATAAAATCCGATACTTCTACGTTTTTTTAGACCGACAAAATTTGATTCTCTTCGCCTATTGTTCTTTGGAAATAATGCCGATTTTGCGACTAGCGGACTGGGTGGACGTCATTTGGACGCCTACTAGGTATGTGGTACTTATTGGTATCAATGGAAAGCGGAGGACGTTAGCATACATGTTGGCTATCAAAATCATAAGCATCGGGGGGCTCTTTATAACGATTTCTAGGGGGGGGGGTTACACCCCCTTGGTAAACCGTGTTACAAAAATAGGCTTGCGTTAAGACGAGGGTTACAAGGGAAAACCATTTGGCGCGCGAATAACGAAAAGCCTTGGATCAAAATGGGACACCCATGCACTTTTAAGAGATTTTCAAATAACCAGGTAGCCCTAAAATGTGAAGAAATTCAGAATTTTTGCTACTGGTCTAAAGCTTTCTCTCACCAAAGATCCCCATCTGAAAGGAAAGGCTGAGAACTGTTCTTTGTTCAAAAAATTGAGGAATTTCTAATTTCCTATAAGGAGCAAATATGAAAATTCGCCATGTTTTTCTATTGGAAAAACACAATGCATAAAAATCACCTTTTGTATTTACTGCAGGCAAAAGAAAAGGCAGGAGGGAGTGGAATCTATATGAAATCAATGCATATCACAGAAAATATAGATGACTTAGGTAGCTGGTTACACTGGTTGAATGAAATAGAGATCTACCACAGAGGCTCAGCTCTGGAGAAGTAATGGCCATTCAAAACATGTTGACTTGCATGGTGGCGTCGTTCGTTCGTAGTTGCCCAAACGACTAGAATTGACGTCATGAAGGGCATCCGGGGTTCATTTTTTTTTTGCTCCATAAATTATCACACGGCAGTATTGTTGAGTGTGAACCGACCACCTCGTTTAGTGGGCAATTCACGGATTTTTTTCAAACTTTGGTTTAACTAAATCATAACCTAAATGACGTTTTGTCACTTAAATAGATTTTGCGCACTAATTGTTATGTCTCCTTTGAATATAATTGCGTCTGAGAAAACACATAATTATCTCTTAAGTCCACAGGATTGTTGATCTGATGTCTGAGCAATTTTTTAAGCAAGCGGCGACACCAAATGTGATTATTGGAAAAAATCAGACACATTCATTGCGGGAATATTGCCATATACTTCTACAAAGGTTGTGATTTGCACATGTTATAGCGCCCTCTACATGCCCATCTCCATAGAGAGACTGATATAAAACTAGATTTTTAAAGAAAAAATCAGCTTGTCCGCAATTGTATTAGGGCAATAATCCATCACAATCTGTGTTTAGCCGTTGATTTTTTTAATTTTGTTGGTATATTCTGCTTTATAAATGAATAAATGAGACTTTCAAACAGGATGCACTTAATCAGAAGAGTTTCTACGAATTAAAGCCCAAGAAATGGTACATAAACTGAATTAAAAAACTGGAATTTGGATGTTCGACAAATTGCCATTATCCTTGATTACAATACAAAATCAGAGAAAGCATACAATAAAAGACAAAATTAATTAGGACACGTCGAGAGAACCCAAAAATCCAAGGGAAGCAATTGTTCCAATTAAGAAGCTCATTAAAACACAGCCTAATAAGGACTGTTTCCAGAACAACAGTCAAAATACAGAAATCCTAGATAAGAGGATATAGCAGGTAGCTATCGATCTAATCCAGTTATGAAGTATAGTAACGACAAGAATCGGACGTTGATGAGATGTTTTTGTTATAATTTGACTCTTTAAATTAAACAGGAAAATTTAATGCCACATATCGGTGCTGGGTATTTATATACAATGTGTTTGACTCCTATGTGCAGAAGGTTTTTAATGACTTCTCATCTTATCATCCCCTTGATTTTTATTGTGTTTACCCCTTTGGTTGCCACAAATCATTTAATGCAGTTGTCAATCGTTATTTTTACCGCTTCCTTTTAGGCAAAAATCAAGCACCCACCAGGTAGAGGTAACTAATGAGTATCAACATGCATAGCAATTACGTCACAATTGGACATCATAAGGTTTTGGATGTCAGGAAAAAGGTACCAAAGTTCATTGAAATTACGAGTAAATATGGGAAAGATTTCATTTTCTATCAACAAAAGTTAGGAATATCCGATTTCGTGCGGTTTTTGACTCTACCTCGACGGGAAATGACTAATTTTATTATACAATGATAATAGTGTTTAGTCTTGAGCAGTTAAAATTCCAAAATATGACTTTCATCCCATACCATATTTTCAATACTTCCAACCTCTGACCGTCATAGTGACCTAAACCAATATTAGCACTTTTTTTAAGATCGCCCCCAATTTGTCAAAAATTGGAGATTTTCACGGTTGCATTGGTAACGGCTAGTAAAACCTATACATGTGAATGGTTAAGCTCGAAAAGTCTATGTGTCACAAAACGATATGAATTTTGTATTGATTAATCTTATCGGGGATCCCCGATAATAATTAACGGCTGCTGGAAACACGGCCTTACACTTGTGAAATAGCCGGCGGAGGGAAAACTAGCGCCATGTACGATCTACGCTCATCCAAAATAATAAATAATAAAAAATGAACATTTATAAAAAGCGCATAACATCGCTCTAAGCGCATCATGGCGCATGGTGAGCTCAAACAAAGCAAAGAAGGAAGGAGACAAGTTCTTACAAAAGAACAATTTCAAAATACAAATTCAAACAATAAAACATGAGCATATAATAAGCAATTTTCATAAGATGGGTTGTGAGCCGCCTTTTGAATGACTTCAATGGTATCGAACATGAACGGATGGGATAGGGAGTGAATTCCAAAGGAGAGGAGCAGCCACAATGAATGATCTAAACCCCATGACCTATAGTTTGGCTCAACCAAAAGGTTTTTCTCAGCTGAGCGGCCAAACCAGAGTGGCTGGGTTGTATGGCATGACAAGATCAGTGATATATGAAGGTGCTTCACCATGCATGGCACGATAGTCTGAGGAGGAGAAGTTTGTATTGAATTCTAAGGTGAACAGGCAGCCAGTGTAAATCATGTAAGATAGGAGTTATATGGGTCGGTATATGGTCTGAAGGTTGGTGCGTGTAACAAGACGGGCAGCAGTATTCGGTTTAGTTGTTTTAATAGTTCAGGAAATCAAGTTGAGTAGTTTCTCGAGGTGGCACTTTTTCATCTTGGACGGACACAAAAAACGTTAGGCCAATCTGGGATCCCCATTCTAATTACAAAAACGCTTTATGTGTGATTAATAAGCATTTTTTTTAGCATTATAGTCGCTGTATAGTTCCTAGACAATTTACCATACCGTAAACTGTGCAAAAATATCAAATTTTGAAAAATGGGGGCGCTCTTCAAAAATGTGCCATTTATTGCTTTATAATGGGGATGTTGGTATATATTTTGGAGTGGTATAGGAATTAATGTTCAAATAAAGAAAATTAATTAGGGGGAACCCTCTTTGGGGCTTGTTACAAAATGACTCAGGAGGGACGAGGGAGTTTTTTTTAATGACAAAATCAAAAAAATGTGATCAGAAACACTGAAGTTCTTTTTTATATCAGTGCTGCTATGAAAATAGGCGATACGGGATGGGACTCAAAAACGACCCTATATCAAACTTGTAATAAACATTCACTTTGTTTATTGGACAAATGGCACACTTAACGAGAGAGGAAAAAAATCCCCTATAAACATGATATGTTAATAAACTTTGCATATCACAGGCATTGTGTTTGCATACTCACACAGTGGAAACGCCAACGGACGCATTATAGCATTGATTTAAAGGGTCAATTGTTAAGGGTTCGAACTTTGGTGAGCGGCCTGAGCACTCGTGAGGTACGAGGAACGATAGTTTTTTCGCGCGGTTTTCATTAGCAATTTTAATTGCTTAAAGTATTAACACCGGAGAGGGCCCAATATTCCAACATACTCTTGAATTAGTCTTAGATAGGTATATTTTGTTTATAATTACACTTTTTTTTTTTTAATTTTATACTTTTGCATTTGCGGCCACTTTTTTGATCATGCTGTCAACTTCCATCAGAATTTTCATGATATTACATTTTTCAAGTACCTGCGAATTGTGCATCTTATCAAATGAATGACTCATTTTGTTAGCATATGAGATAAAATTATTGGTTTATTAGTAGATGTCATCTTCTGATAGGATTTATCGCTGGCAATGACCGTACTTGTCAGAAAATGCGGTTTGAAAGCACGTTTTTCACAAATGATATTTCGCAGATAGATCAACTATATATACCTATAGAGTTGATCTATCGCTTCTCAGTTCTTACATGTGTCCACCTGTGTTAGCTCAGTTAGCAAGCGCGCTATTCAAGTAATGCGGAGGTACGGGTTCGAGTCCTGCTTAAGGTCATTATTTTTTAATCACCTCTGTACCTGGCCAGCTCCAGGAATATTTAAATCTTGATGTTTATACTGTTATTACTATCAATTATTAGTTTTCCTGATCTCATTTGGGGTGGGCTTAAGGGTAGGCCAATTTTGCGTGGGGCCCTTTCCCCTTCACTTGTTCAAGTTTACGGCCACCATACTGAGCAACCTTTACCGGTTATTTCCTCACAAATATCAAATGCACAGATTTAATGGGGTTCACGGGCTTTATTCCGTTTGGCTTATTGATTGTTTTCACTAGAAAGCTTGGGGATTTCGATGCAGTCGTCATTCAGTCATATTTTTTTTAATCTTATCTTGTATCATTGCATTTCTTTCTGTAAAACAATACCATTTCCCAATAAATTATCTACCAATTTAACACCTATTTTTTTCCTTCTGAATTTCCAGAGACACAAATAAAAGCTCGGTTTTCTTCTGGCGTAAACAACATTTCTGCACGATGTTCGTATCCATTTGCGTCATGCTTGCGTGTCATTGTCACGCATGCAAACACATTTCAGGTCGAAAACACCATCATGCGAATGCCGTCTTAACAGCCATAATTCACGGTTTTTTCAGACCAGCACTAGGTACATCAAGTCTTACTCTGTAGCATTTTCCGTAGATGGCATTCTCACGGGCTTTAAATCTGTTAATTTTTTGTTGTTCGTGCTCTGACTTTCGCCTTTGGTACGTATTTTCGGCGTGTTTAGCTTTAATTTTCTGGACGGAATTCACATATCTCTAGCAATTTCTACTGGAAATCAAAGTTTATTATCTTATATACGTGGTAAGTTAAAATAAATTGTACCGAAAATTTCATTATCATTTCGAATTTTAAATTTTTCTTCGAGGACTCGTACTCGCAAATCTTGGAAAAAAGGCGCTTGGATTTAAAAATTTTGTGACGTCATATCGGGGGTCACGTCGTGTAAAAATACCGGAATAATGCCACTGGCCGTTCTACTGACAGCATGTGTTTAATAAGGATGCTCTTTTTTTCATTGTGAACTTTTGCTATGGCGGCATTGCCCATCCCACTGGACTTTCCCTTTATATTATCAGCACAATTCACAAAGTGTTATTATAACAAATGGAGTTGGTAATTTATGACGAAGCTGACGATGTAAATCATCAAATAACACTTTCCAATGTTATTAAGAGCTATTGCATTTCTCCTTAGGCGTTCTTCGAAGTCACCATTACACTACAATCGCCCATGTGTAATGTTGTATCTAATTTGAAGCCAGCGCAGCTAAATTCAATAGGACATTAAAGGCTTTCTGTGATTGTAATTAAACAAAAGAGCCATTAGCAAATACAGCTCATTCTGTTTCCCCGCTGAATATTACTTTATGTAGCACACGTCTATTATCACTGATTACATCGCCTAGTGGACATAATGCCGCAAATATACTTGAGATAAGACACCGATTTTTCTTCGTATATCTGCCTTTATCAGAATGCATATTGCTGACAGAATATTGAAATGGATGGAATAACTGTGGGATGGCAATCTAGGCCCCCCTCACCACCATCACCCCCACCCTCCACCCACCCACACCCACACACCCACACCCACACACGCACCTCACACGCCCACTCACACAACACACACACACACACACAATCACGATAAAATTTGAATGAACGAACAACAATTTTAGCATATGAAGATTTGCCTTCTTTACCTTCCACGATTTTTGTCGGGAAGATTTTCCCCATAGCATCGATACACAAATTGAGACCTCTCAGGGTCAATTAACTCAAAAGTTCCTCTCACTTAAATCTGGCAAGCCCCAGTCGACGACATTTAAACACCTCAGGAGGACTGTCGGCAAATTCCGACAATGGCGTTATAGCAATCATACGAGTCCGACGAGATCTTGCTCATCCATCTCTAAGACCTCATCTGTCAAGTGAACCAACCGCCATATTCTTTGATAAAACAATTTACCAGGCACTAGATGAAGACGTTTTTCAAATTAATGACAGAAATCCCAATTTCCAGTTTTATCTGTTAAGGAAATTAAAACAAAAATAAGATTATCTTGGCGCCACTGTTAATTTTAACAATTCATCTACAAATCTAATGGTAGATCATTAAATCCATGGTTCCTAACCGTCATAAGCGAAATGCTGAACATATCTCGAAACTCACTCAATCCCTTGACCTCTCTCGCTACCACTGAATTCAGTTTTGGTGTCTCAAGAATGTATGATCAAAGATATGTTTCAATTGTGATTTCATGATGGGGGAACATTTCCATTAATATGTAAAGTGCGCCAACATGGCTATCTTGCGTCTAGGGGAAATCGATACATTTTCAATTTCTTTATAAAATATCGTATTTCAATGAAATATTAATAACAAATCAAAATATCATATTTTGTAGAAAAAGAAAGAAACATTTTGTTCAGTGTCTTTGTGTAACTTGAAATTTTTGTTTTTGTTTGTTTAGGGTATATACAACCTGTAGCACTGAATAGCAGCATCGGAATCAAAGTATTATTCAAATATGGAGAAGTTTGATGATCCTTGAAATATCGGGGTTATGAACAAAAATCTGTTTGAAATGATGACATAATAACATGTATAAGGAGCCGATCAGAGAGGAAACGTATAATAATAGTAAATCATTCTTTCTTCGGTAGATAGCAATGCATACGTTGTTCCGCCTAGGCCGATGTTGTCACTTGCACGATGTTAAGAATGCAAAATATCCTATACCCAAAATAGTCTTAACTGTCTGATGAGAATGTGTTTTTTCTGAAAATTAGAGATACATGTGAAATAATCTAAACTGCTCCGTAAAGTGAAATGATTGAGCTCTAATATTCCACTCGAATCGGTGATTTCCAGAAAAGTTTGTTTCATCAAAGAAAACGTCCGAAATCGACACGAGGAGCTTTTCGTTGGACGCGAGAGTGTGGGTGAAACAAACATAATGTGTTAATGCCTGTAACCCATAATGAAGTCTTTTGAAGTTTGATTGGAGATTTAGATTGATTTCAAAATCTGAGCATTGTTCTCTTAATTATTGTCTGTGTAATATTTTTTTATTATGCAACGAAAGGAAAGTAAAAAACAATAACAATAGAAAAGTTTTTGTTAACGTGCGAAAAAGAGTGAGCTGCCGCCATCTCTAGCAATACGCACTTCGATGAAACATGGATTAACAGTATCTATGATAATAATAGATGCTTTTTTACTTCGCTAACACTATCTATTGTTCAAAAACAGTATTCTTTTTTAGTTTTGTTCTCCAAAGTTCAATAAACATTTATACCCTAGGAGATGAGTGGCTTTAACCATATTTTTAAAAAGCAAATCCTATGTAAAAAGTGGCAAAAATGTCTTAAGTGTGTTCAATAAGACTGCTTTATTTTGGAATCGGCGCCTATTTCTTGTTTTTTTTTCAAATCAATACCATAGACAATTCCGATTATACTAAAATGGTCAAATACTGTCATTTTTGCCCTAAAAGTAGCCAAAATGGAAAAATGTCTTGAGTCGTGTCAATAAAACTGCTTTTGTTTGGAATCAGCGCCATTTCAAACCATTGCCACCAACATTTCTGATTATTTTACTCAAAATGACCAAACGATAGCCAAATTGACCAAAATGTCTTGAATAGGTTCAAAATTACTTTGTTTGTTTTTTGTTTTGTTTTTATCTTTGTTTTTTTTTTATTCAGCGCCACTTTTTATAAGAATACCTTTTCAAACTTTTGCCACCAACAATTCTGAGCGAAAACACTTATCTCTTGGGTTATTGGCGACTAGCCATGGTCGTCATTTTCAACATGTCACATGGGTCTCATTCTCTCAACAACATCGCGTGTTTCGTAGCTTTCCTTTTAAGGCCATACACCTGTGATTTCAGTAAACGATACTGTCCGTCCAGTGCTTTTGTCCTTATAGGGCATGTGAGATGTCATTTAACAGACCTATATACTTCAGAGATAAAACCACTCAACAATGCCCAGGGAACGAGCATGAAGATGAATCCCTAAAAAAATATACTATAGACTATGTCACTTCTGACGCCAAGTTTTGCAGGCAGTGACAAGTTAAACAGTAGCTACATTAGCAATCAACAAATAGGTCATGTGTCATAAAAATTCAACCATGATTCAACATGAACCATCAAACAGCATGCAGTTGACGTGATTGCTTTACCTAAAGATATCTGTTTGTAATGATTGATGCTACGTGGACTATAAAATACTACAATTCGTACGTTGCCGTGCTATTCCGTGTGACCTATTTACCTGTCCTATTTTAGAAGTCGAAAGCCTTCGTAAAATGCTGATCATTACAGTTTAAATCAGACAAGCGCATGATTGGACCATGATGTTCAGA
>JAMKCH010038521.1:0-13107 GCA_023653785.1 Ophioderma brevispina | reverse complement strand
CGACTATGTGATAATATTATTTGGAACATGGAATTATTTTTAAGTGGGCAGTAAAGGTCATGTTGATTCTCTAAGTCATCTTGGGTTAGCTAGAGGCACCTTCATTTGGCCCCCATCCAATATAAACACACCGCCGGTGTTTGGTCGGCGATCGAAACCCAGGACAAGTGTAGACTCTCCCATGAATGTAGTATGTCCCCTTTAAAGCAGTAGGTTCTAAAAGCAGCACACACCTTAAGTAAATGAATATAACATTCAATACACGAATATATTGCTTCAATCCAGTTTAAATAGGGGTAAGAGGGGTAGTGGCCTAATGGCATCCTCTCTCTCCACCCGCGTACGAAGCCAAAATATTGGCGTGTACAATGTATTTCTAGTTTCAGTGTCTTAAGCAACACAGTTTTACCAACTAGTACGAGGCGATCAGTAACGAGGAGAGTGCACACTAGGCTCTTCTCTACACCCCCAAGTACAAGTGTAAACTCGGTTTAAAAAGCACAGGTGTAATCACTTCAATTTTGTCTCTCAATATGTCCTAAAATATCGCCGGCATCACACGTTAAGTGTAGCTTAAACACAAGATCCACAAGACCGAATCTGACTGCGAAAAGCACATAATTTCATACATACTACAGCCAGAATGTTAGTAAATGGATCGATGAGTAATAGAAATCTCTCAAATCAAAAACTACATAGCTGGGAATACGGGTTTTAGCTAAGGGTCTAACATTAATTTCCCACAACTAAGAATCCTGCCGTCTCAAAAATACCTCCGTAGAATCTGAGTCAAATACCTAAAGAGCAAAAAGTGTAGCAAACCAATAGCAACCATTCCATTTGCCATCAATATAGACTCCAATGGACACCATTAAACACAAACCTGGAGAAAAAATATCACTCTGAAACTCAATGATTTATCGATGAGACGGCTTCATTATGTGCGTGCAAAATGGAAGAGGCATCTCTCCATGCCTATTCGAATGCATGGGCAACTGTGGGCACGCGGCCCAACCCATCCTAATCTTACCACGATCTTTCTACAATTAAGTCACATTACCTGGACATAGAAAATTTCAAGGTGTCCGCGATTTGCGGCTAGCCAGCATTAACCATAGAGTACAATAAAAGGCTGTTGATACTCAACATTACCTTGATCCAAATTCATGTCCGCACCAAACGTGCACGGGTTTCTTAAAAAGTGAATGTAACTGATATGCCAGAATTTAGTACCTCAGAACAGACTCCATCGCTAAAAAATACTTTTGCGAGAAGCGACAATGAAGGTACAGCGCCACTAAGGTAGCCAAAGTCACAAGCGCTATCATACATTCCCGTTAGAAATGACTATGTGTATAATGTCAAGACAAGAAGATCCCATAATTTAAACTTCCGGTAACATCTAGGGTTATAAACCGTGTTCCACACTATAAAAACCAGTCAATCTCAAAAATGCCCTAAGTAGGCGAAAGTATGGAAGAAATCTGAGGTGATCTCAAGCTGTCGAAATATTTCTCGTAGATTTTGTTTAATTAGTTTTAAGGAGAGATCTAACAACCTAAGAGCTTTTGTGTCACGAAATTACTCACCGTATCCCAATACGTGCAATACACGGTGCAGCCTCTCTTAACAAAGTTTACGAGAATTACGGGTCAAAACGACCCCGACAGTTTTGTCCTGGGTTACAACCCCTCGTTGTTCATTTTTAAGAGCCTATGACCCAGCGTCAAACAAAGAAATATACCGTGACCATGTATGTTCTTATACGAAAACAGCATCAAATTCTGATCTATCTAGTGTACTCCCATGCTCCATCTCTAGGTGGTATCCTCTCCCCACCTAATTAATTACGCCCTAATAGTGACTGATGAGTCCCGAAAATGGGGACGAACGCGTCTCACGGTTTTGAAGCCAACTTCAATCTTCATGCTTATTAAACAAATAAGAATTTATCCGCTTTTTTGACACAGAGCACATTTACGCTTAAATGAAACACGTGTGGGCCTACAAGGCTTTTTCATTTATTTTCCTAAAAGGCAGGCTAATTTGGGTGTATGTTTCACGGGTTATAACCACCCACTCGTTGTTCATAGATCACACCAAGCTTTTAACAGCAATACAACAGTATGAACAGGTCTATTATACGATATTTTCTATACAGATCTATACAAAAGAACTCAGTAGTTCAATCGATTTTTAAGAGCCTATGACCCAGCGTCAAACAAAGAAATATACCGTGACCATGTATTTCTATACGAAAACAGCATCAAAATTCTGATCTATTATAGTGTCCTCTTGTAACTTCCCTGCTCATCCAGGTGGGTATCCTCCCCCCCCCCTAAATCTTAGATAGGATTACGGAACGACATGTGGCCGACATCTTTTTTGGGAAACGACGGGTAATTCCTGCGACAAAACTCGTGACGACTACCGCACGGCTCACACCCCCGTATCCGGGCACGGCTGCGAAAAACTTCTATTGGTCGGGCGACCAGGGATAGGGCCACGGTAGCGAAACTTTTCTATTTAGCCGGGCCACGGCAGCGAAACTTTTCTATTTAGCCGGGCCACGGCCAGCGAAAAATGTTATGTACTTTCGCTAAAAGTACCCTTAATCTACTTGCAGATACTGCAGCGGGCCACGGCTCAGCGCCCACACTTTTCAACCTAGGACAGGCAACCGGTAGCGAAATTTCAGAGGACATTCAGGTGCTGACCTGGGAACAACAGGTGGTTACACCAGGACGGGCAACGCCTGAGAAGCGCATACCGTTTTACCTAGATGTTCGGCGACAAGAATGACCCGGTCCCAACCCTGGAACCTTTAATCGTCACAACTCCTGACATTGACCCGGCAACGGACTCTTTGCTTGGCCGGGCCACGGCAGCCTTGAAATGTCACACCGCTACCTTGGCCCTGCTACGTGGACGGGATAACTCTTAAACTTCCAGGTTCGAGTCTCATCCAAGGTAAGTACATTTTTTCCCCTTTTTTGCAAACCCCTTTTCATTTTTACTCCCTGGGAGGCAAATTTCAGTCAGCGGGGTGCGAGGATTTTTTCCCTCTTTTCAATATGGACTTAGAAATATTTCTATAAAACACTGGAAACAATCCCGCCGCACCCTCACGCGTTTCCCTCCCCATGGGAAGCGCTTAGTGCAAAAGAACCAGGGGTATGCCAACAAGAAAAAAATGACACTCGAACCTGGAAATCCGGATCCTATCGGTTTGCTGCTCTAGCTTGGGTTCATCGCCATAATCCACTTTGTGGCCACGTGATCTAACCTTAAAAATGAGTGCATTTCTATAATTTTATAACCTTGGATCCAACAGGGCACGGCAAAGCGAAGGCGTAGGTTCGGCCACACGCTACGCGTATTCTACTGCAGTACTAGAAATTCATAAGTTGTCCTTTCACGCCCGGCCCCGACGGCAGCGAAACGCTTTTTATTTAGCGTGCCACGGCAGGGAAACTTTGTGTTTTCGCAAAAAGCTACGCGTTATCTATTGCAACAGAAATTCCCTAAATTGGCCTTTCACGTGCGGGCCCGGCAGCGAAACTGGTGTACCAAATACGGCCACGGCAGCCGAAACTAGTTTTGGCAAAAAGCTACGCGTTATCTACTGCAGTGCTAGAAATCCTGCTAGTTATCCTTTCACGTGGCCGGCCCGGGCAGCGAACTTTTCTATTTAGCCGGGCCACGGCAGGGAAACTTGTAGTTTCTGCAAAAGCTACTCGTTTATTTATTGCATTACACTAGAATCTAATTGGCCTTTTACGTGGCTGGGCCGGCAGCGAACTGTTTTACCACTACGGCCACGTCAGCGAACTGTTTCGGCAAAAAGCTACGCGTTATCTACTGCAGTGCTATAAATCCCTAAGTTGCCCTTTCACATGGCCGTGCCACTGCATCGAACTGTTTACCAATTACGGCCCGGCAGCGAAAGCTGTATTTTAAAAAGCTCGCGTTCTCTATCTGCAAGTGCTAGAACTCCCGAATTGCCCTTCACGTGGCCTGGCCACGACGGAAATCGCCTATTTAGTCAGCAGAGATTAACCCGTAGGGTCCTCAAAAATTGTCGTCCACTTGTCGTTTTCCAGGGGGAATGGGATGGTTGTACCGGCCTGCCCGTTGCTTTTCGCAGCCCCACCGGTCGGTTTGTTTGTTAAATTATAAAGCGGTGCAATAAAGCTACCTTTCGGATG
The DNA here is from genome assembly GCA_023653785.1 of Ophioderma brevispina. Taxonomy (NCBI): domain Eukaryota; kingdom Metazoa; phylum Echinodermata; class Ophiuroidea; order Amphilepidida; family Ophiodermatidae; genus Ophioderma; species Ophioderma brevispina. Next base: position 8,899 of record JAMKCH010038521.1, on the reverse strand, counting down.
GAAAGTTGGCTGCGACCAGAAGGTATAACTATAGAGGTTTACCTTACGTACGTGTCGGGCCACGAAGCGAAAATGACCGCTTCCTTCCTTCTTTGTGGGTCATCTCCCTAGATCTAATAGAACCCTGGTGAAAAGTCACTTAGCCGGGCGACGGCAGCGAAATGCACATACGGCCAAATTACCCGCAGTTCTTTTGTTTTGTTTCCTATATCTTACCTAGCACACTCGTGGTGAAAATTGACAAAGTCCACGCACCGCTTCTTAGTCTTTACCTGGAATTGGCCGCTAGACTTAAGATGTCATGGTGGTTGCTGAACGCTTCCTGACCTGTAACGGCTGATCGAGCAACCCATCCGTCAACTGGCCCATTTACGGATAGAAGACTCGGATTTGTAAATTCTGGCGTCCCCTGCGGTTGCAGAAAGTTCGACGATGGACTTGGATATGTTAAATTGTTTCCTCGCCAGCGACTGCAATTGCAAAACTTACCTTCCAGATCGGATTAACCTTTTTCACTGAGATGCTTAAGCAAGGATTAACCCTCATGTTTGGGTTTTAACGTTTTGCCCATTTCTTGGTACCTTAAGGCTTCTAGACCCTACATGCGTGGATTTTATCGTTAGTACGGATGGTTGTTGCCGCGATGAAATTCACTGCCGTGGCATGGACTGGAGGTTTTTGCGCACTATTTTAGGAAGTGGGAAAATTATGTTTTATGATTTTAAGGTATACAACTCCCCCATAAAAAAGGTTACATCCCTTTCTTAGAGTGCAGCATTTTAACACTTAACACCTGAAAACTATTTTTAAAGATTTGATCGCGAAACTACTTTACTGGAATAAGTTCCTTTCTACCTTTAGACATTCACAGAGACCCCTCCTTGAGTTTGCTATGCGAAACATAGACGGTATTCGTCAAAACGCCTCGTCTGTTAAACACAAATTTGTTGCGCCGATTAACACTGGGTATGTGTTTCCAGCGTAATAGATTCCATAGGCCGCCATTTCGCAGATTTTGGTTCCACCAATATTGACTTCCTCTTCAACAGTGGAATACTGAGCCCCAATCCTGTATTGTATATTCTATGTTACAGTCCTGAATACTAGCGTTTTGAAGGAACTTGGTTATTTGATACCATCTCCATAATTTTGACAACCTACGTTTGTCGAGCAAAGGAGACGAACATCTTTTATATGCAGATCAGGAACGATCGAATGTCGCACTATTTCGTCGTCAATTTATGATGGTTTAGCCACGTATTCCTATTGTATGCGTAGTAAAGGATTCCAGATAATTGTCGTTAATCCCCCGCACACCTGCCCAAGCGCCCCCTTGTGAATTGTTTAAGCGGTTTCTGACAATTGAGTCCTACGTCTTCATTATGATCTGAAATTAAACCACAAATAAGCAGACCAAGGCTACTCCATATTAAAAACTAACAAAGACAAAAAGAAACACAAGTACATAAATCACACCCTTTTTTCCCTTCACAGTCACGTCGCACGCTGCAATACACACGTGGACACATATACTATGAACAACAGATTCACACCAACCTCTTTGTCATACCACTTAAGTGCCCGGGGGGTCCCATAGTACCACCATTGAATTTTTTGCGATTTCTCGGTTACGCAATCAAATTTTTCAAGGAGTTTTTTGTCTAATTGTCTGATTTTATGAATACGCTTCTCCTGTGAAAAAAAAAAATATTTATCCGCCCACGCTTCATTATAATAATTAGGTTTGGTCCTAGGACCCCCCCCCCCTTCCTTTGGGCACAAGAGGAAGATGAAAAAATCAAGATCTTATTACTAATTAAAAAAAAAATTACAGTAATTAATATTTGGATTTATTTGCTTAGGATATGTCCTTATGATGCAATTAATAATTAATAAATACTTAATTCCCATACCTTTTATATGCTGAGCAAATCAATTTTAATTTTTTCATGACCGTGCTCTTAACTGTGTACGTCTATGGTGAAAACCAAGGTACAAGATGGTATAAATTATACAATTTTTGAAAAAAATAACAAGATTTAAAATAAATTTTGGCTATATTTGCAATATTATATTTTAATTGGTTATTCTAGAGTAGATATAATGAATTATTTTGGTTCAAAACCTTTAATTGGGGTGTCCAGTGTTCACTTCGAATTGCCCGTCATACGTGGAATTCTTGCAGTCATTGGTGGAAAAGTAACATTTTTGAAATAACAGTATTTATAACTAAACCTTGTCATTTTGCTACAAATTTTGGTTAATCAACTCAAAGACTTGTTTTTAATAATCATTAACTCAAAAATGCCTTGTGGGAAGTAAAAATGTATTTTCCTTGAGCTTAATGATGACCTAGTTGTGCGCAAACCGCGTATTTTTTCATGCACGCATCATATTTTTGGGTCCACTTTTTGGGCTGTTTAGCCGTCTTTGATGATTTTGCGCGCTGTATTTGTCCATGTTTTGAAAATATTATTTTTTCTTATTTAGTAACACCTTGAGACCCATTTCCTTGATTGTTTTCCTTTTTTTTGATATGGGAAAGTATTTTTTTATTTTTTGAAAAGTTTTTACCTCGATATTACGGTGTGTCCTTGCGTGTTTTCAACATCTGGGAGCTGCACCAACCACATCATTGAAAGCTTGATTTCTGGCGAAAAAACTTATCATTGACCATTTTGCACTCAGCACGCACATAAAGAGCTGAAAGCATTTTTTTCCACGCCCCCTTCATGCCAAATATAGATGTACAACTCTAATGAACTGTCAAAAAAGAGCGTTGAACCAATCACGTAGGCGTTGCCAGTTGTCTGTTACGCGAAGAACTCGGGCCGTGGCACAGCACAGACACGTGGCTTTAGCCTTGAGGCCTGCTACGCTTTTGCATCCGGCGGGTGAGAATGGGGTTTTAAAATCGCCGTATTTGTATATATTTGCAATAACGCTTGCAACTTCATATTACAATTAAAGAACGATATATATAAACAACTGTGTCAAACATATCGCATGAGCATTGATTCTGGCGGTCATACTGAGGTTTAGAAGTCGGCCGTATGGCCATGGGATGGCGCGGGACCAGGTATGTATGTGTACAGTGCAAGCGCAAGATAATAAAGCTGTGCTGAGATCAAATGAATATTGTCGGTTTTTTACGCCAGTTCAGATCTCGTTGTTTGCCTATTTTATCAAGTATTTAAAGATACATTGTCACCTATATCTTACCAAAAGGACAATTTTTTAAGATATCGAGAAAGCAGTGTTCTGATTTTTTTTAAAAATAGTCATAATTTTCTTGGAAATTCAAAACTCCCCGCGCGACCATTTATACCAGGTGTCTCGCTGAGTAGCGAGTACCATGCTACATATTTTCTTACTTTGTACACCACGATCTCGGTCTAACAAAACATCGTATAGCTGTATCTTAATGGCCTACTTTTTCAACTGCCTCTGACGAATACTGGATATTTTTGACATTGGAAACCCTAGTTTCGGATTTGTTGAAAAGTCATTTTATTCAATCCCCACTGCTCGCCCGCCATCGCCCTCTGTCTGGATGCTGTGTTTCGAGTGCGGTCAGCTTTGCATGCAATTTGCTTGCATTCATTTGTTTTCTGATTTTTTTATCACCACGATCTCGGTCTAAAACATCGGCTTTTCTTATAGATAGATATTTAATAGACTTTCCTCCAACTGAACGAAATGGTATATTATTTGTTCATAAGAGGAAAGTGTTGTTGGTATTGTTGAAAGAAGCATCCTTACCACTCACGTCAAACCAACTGCACTGTACAACTGTCACATGTCGTCATCAAGGCAAGCTCAAGGTTTTGAGCCAGAGCTGCCGGTTACGCGACGTCATCCCGCTGCTCATTATGGGCATTGTATTAAATTTTTATTTCAAACAAATTCTCAAATGGTAAATTCTCAACTTCTGCACCCCATTTGAAGGTTATTTCTCATCATATCAGTTATTGTTTGCTATTTTTGACATGTTGGCTTGTTTTTTTAAATATTTTGTATAGCTATATTTACCATAATTAGTAGCAAGCATGTGTGTAGCACTATTTTTAATATTCGTAGCTCTATGTGAGGCAATTTTAAACAATGCCCTACATATAATAGAATATTCCAAGCTTAAACAAACACAATTACATCTTGTTACAAATCTGTGCCCCTCCATCTCGTCTATATTTTTACAAAAAAGCTTAAAGTTTTCACAGCTCTCTTTAATGCTTGAATTTCTTTAATTTCCCAATAAGCCTCAGTAAAATCCCTCGATCTGACAGTTCTGCCAATTTGCAATTGATATTTAATTATAAATACAGAATGCAATACTTCTACAAAAATTTAATACAAATATTGGTTTGAAAAAACAATTCTACATGTATGTTGGATATGGAACTACATTTACTTTTAAATATTTTGCAAGTGAGTTTTCATGTGGGGTTTCATGTGTTTCATTATTGCTGTTGTTGGTGCATGCAGGAGAACGATCACGAGATTCCAATTATCACATAGGTAATTATCCCTTCGTTAAATGGAAAACCATATTTCATTTCAAGGAAATTAAAATAAGGCTTCATTTAAAAACAATCTATTTCCATACCCACACCATTTTGTTACAGTTTACTGACAAAATTTTCTATTTCAAAGTACATGTCTAAAACTTAAAAGATGCAAATTATGCAACTTATCTTTAAATCCTTTCTGCATTGACAACGTTTACAATGAAAATGATTTCATCATCTTCCTGATAGTCTGCCAAATTTTATATTGTCAGCTCTGAAAAACATCACAGCAACATTTTACCTTTTAGTCACCATTTCTATATATCAAGCTCCCTAGATTTGTACATACTTAACAGCAGTGTACTAAAAAAACCGCAATGCATTTCTGGGTCATCTATAAATAATTGGGACTTACCATTTTTTAAATGCCAGTAATTTCCAAGCCATTGAATTTTTTCCTGAACTTGGTAAAAGATGACAATAAAGGATGGTTCTTGCTATATATGCACTCGCAATGATTCTGCCTGAATTACTGAAATACATTCTCAAATTCATCAATTTGGATAATTTACCAGAATTGGGAAAATGACGAAAAGCGACGTATTTTGCAATCTTAAAACGTATCATAACTCTCCGAACCGGAAACGCTTGACGTAGGAAGTTGAAATTTGTGGCCAATTTGTTTCTTTTGCTGTACTTTTTCAATCTAAACTAAAAACATATGAAAAATAAACAATTTAAAAAAAAAAAAAATTCAGTGGACACCCTACTTATATTGGAGTTTGCGAGGATGGAATGTGTGCGAACCACTCTGTTTTTTTAACCCCTATCCTTAGACTGCAATTTACTTGAACTTAAACAAATCTATTACTTATGCATGTCGTATATCATATTGTAGCCCATATTGAACAGGTTTTGAAAAATGGGAATTATCTTGATCTTGTTGCCATGGTACCTGAACAGGGCCTCTGATTGGGGGGCTAAACACGGGAAAAAACGTAACTGCTTCCCGTTGGGAAAGGAGATATGGTCCAGCAGGGATTCATATCCCCGAGATCCATAGACGACAAAGCGAATAAAGCGTGAAACTATGTTGAGTGGAAAGTCAACTGGATCGATTGGCCTATTGTTCAAAACCATGTTCCGGACTTTGAGCCCGGAGGACTCTAATCTCTTCCACACCGGAACTTGCATTACAAACACCATACTTGGGAAAAGGTGCATTGGTATTGTTATGTCTCGTGACGTCCAACGGTCAGAATACCTTCAAAACAAATGAATGAGCCGGGTGCACAAGTGATCTGAAGTTTTTTATAACAGATTTTGAGTAATTTGTAAGTTGGCTTTGTGTTCAAGAATTTTTTGGTATGTCCAAAAACAATATTACATAATAAAATTCCAGACAATTTTATACTTAAGGTTAAGGGTTCTTTATTGTCCTGTGTTGAAACGTGGCAGTTCAACGATGTATCTGTCCTCACACGACGACTCCAAAATGACAGCGCATAAGTTTCACATAAATATCCATGGGATATTCCATGCGAATCTTCCGAGACTTGAGTAATTTTGTCCAGCAGTTCAAGACGACGGGGTTTTCCTTCCTCGACGACACTAATGCCACAATAATAAAATCCAGGTATTATACCAACATCAGTCTGTTTCGCTATACCCTCATATAGGACCACAAACTGGAGTCCCTTTTTGATTCCAAAAACTAACTGAGCCTTGGGCTTAAAAGACGACAGCAGAACAATTTCTTTTCAAGCTCCCGCGGCATCCAAAGTATTAAATCCTGGCACTATGTATAGCTCAAATCTACCGTACTTGTAGATTAAAACTAGCTATAACTATAATGTGTAGCTCCTGGTTACTACTGCAGGCTGCTGGTCCTGAGTCTTTTCACTGAGTAACTTCTCACAGCTAGATCCCCTTTCTTAAATAATCATTACATCATCATCATCAATGAACATAACCTAGCACTGTAATCAGATTTCACAAAATACATCAGCGGAATTGCGCTCATTTCAACAGTTAAACTCCATGGGAATCCAGATCATGTACTGGTTTTGATCTGAAAGCAAAACCAGTTTGCTCAGTTTCTAAGTTTACATCTTGGGGAATTCTCATTTCCCTATTGTGCAATCTATCTAACAGGTCACCTTGCCCCACAACACTAGGGGAATCCTCTGCTCTCCTTTTTATCATACACAAGTACTTCTTCTCTCGTGAGAAATCTTTTTTCAAATAACTTGAGAAAATCAACTAATATCTTTAATCAGAAAAATGGAGGCCATACAACAGTATAGTGCGCGAAAACCCTAAATCCGGGTTTTGATATGTTTGCCAAGGCAACCAGGAGCTGACCAAGTAGGAAACTTTATGCATAATTCAAATTGAAGCCATACTTCAAAAATCCGCTCCAATGTTTCATAGCCCTTTGGATGCTTGATATCTTTGCCAATTTCATTTTGAGTACGACCTTCGTTTTTGAGTTACTTTCGTTCCCGTTCATAAAATCCCGATCTTTCACCATTAGATATTAGTTGGGGAGCAAGCTGAAGTCCCGTGTGCATTTTGGGTGGAAAAGCAACGACCTTCCTAGATATCTTCCAAGGTCTAAAAGAACATGAAATCCATGTGGCCAAAATGCAGTCCTGTAGGAGGGTGTTTTATGGCCGTTTTCCAAAATGGCTGCCAAAAGCAATGAAATCTACCTAATATGTGGACATCATTTTGATTTTGTGGTGAAAGCAACAACCTTCTAAGATATTTTCAGGGGAGTGTCTCAAAAGGAACATGAAAACTCATGTTTTGCCAAAATTTAGTCATGTAGGAGGGTAGTTTATGGCCCTTTTTCTAATGGACACCAAAAGCATCAATAGGTCCTAAAATGTGATAAAATAAGAGAGCGTTCATTTTGATTTTGTGGTGGAAGCAACAACTTGTCTATATAATCTTCAAGTGTTAAAGAATGAAAAACATGTTTGCCAAAATGTCGTCCATATGCAGTGGAGTTTAATTGCTTTTTATTTCAAAATGGTCGCCCAAAGTATGAAGATTACCTACCATACGGGCAAAATAAGCACTGTCATGAGATCTTGTGATAAAGCCAGAACTACCTGACAGTCATCTTCAGGGGGGGGTACTAAAGAAAGGAAACATGTTGCCGTAAATCTTGTCATGTAGGAGGGTGGCATATGTCCCTTTTACAATTATTGCTGCTAAAAGTATGAAATATGACCACATATAAAATAAAAGGGTGTCCATCACTAATCTTGATTCCGTGGTACAACTAAGCCACCTATATATATTTCAGGGGTGTCGAGAATAGGAAAAAACTTGCCACCATCTACTCATGTAGCAGGGGGTTTAATTTGTCTTTTATTTCAAAATGACCGCCAAAAAGTATGAACTATGATCTAAAATATGGTAAAATAAAGGGCATTCATGTATATTTGTGATTTAAGTAAAAACACCTGAATAGATATCTTCAGGAGTCTCAAAAATAACAAAAACAAAACACCAAATTTAATCCTGTAGGAGGGTGTTCTTTTCAAATACTCAAATATTGACTAAAAATTAAAAATAACATTTCATGTTTGATTTGTGAGAAAACATACCGACTATCTAGATATCCTCTGGGATCCACAGAACATGGAAAACATCTTCTAAAAATGTTGGGCCTGTAGGAGGACAGTTTGGGGTACCTATTTAAAACGGCCCTCAAAAATATGACTTAATTATAGTAGGCCTAATATGACATTACTTCGTTGATGGTGATTTAGTGGTGGGAAAGTAAATCTATCTATGATAAACCATTTAGTGCTGTAGGATGGTTGTAGGGTTTCAAAGACCCTAATCAAATGTGACTGAAGTAGGTAAGTTATACGAACTTTTTCGTGTTGGTGAATCCATCTATTAGGCGATCCATAACTTACATTCAACAATCTTTTGTCCCCCCCCACGGGGGGGGAATTTTGCAGGCCTACACCCTCTTAACCCTCGTTCCGAGTCTATATAATATTGCTATTTTCCAAGGCAACACACCTATCCTCTAGACATTCCGTATTACCAAAACATTATGCAGATGTAGACCTTACCATAATTGGCCCCCAATTCTGCAATAAAACCAGTGAACGCCATGCTCAACATTTTTACTCTGTCTTTTATTTCATTATTATGAAATGTTATCCAAGGTCATTAAGGGTCAAAGATCAATTTTGCCAAAAAATGCTAAACTAAGACAAAAATACAACCAGGTCTAAATTGTATTTCTTGGCCGCCACTGCCTGGCAATTCGGAAAATTAGGGGAGCACAGTACAAATCTCTCCGCCATTGAAAGTGCAACACCGCTATAGTTCCTATAAACCTTAATTTGAGCGTAATTTTG
>JAMKCH010038520.1:0-15252 GCA_023653785.1 Ophioderma brevispina | reverse complement strand
GTGCATATAGCCTTTGCCTAGGACTCGTTTTCAGTCCATATTTTTTCTAATATGGAACTGAGAACACTGCCTATCTCCTACACGTAGACAGGTCGAAAAAAATATTTCTAAAATATCTGTTTACAAGCCAATTTGGAATTTTGTCCTCAGATCATTGTATTAAATCAAAAAGGCACTCAGTCAAAGAGAGAGAAAGAAATGCCCACAAAGGTGTTCATGCAAGAAAGCAATGTTGTCATGCCGTCGCGAGGGACTTCACATGGTGCAAAATCTTGCACCCTCAAAAAATCATAGATCTTCAAGATCGTAAATGCGGAATTACGTACTTTGAACAGAAAGAGGTAAGTCTTATTACTTACCTATCCACATCAACCAAGAAAGTACTTATATTTTTGAGGGTTGGGGTGGAAACTAGTCACCTTTGCATAGGCTATAGGCCCCCTAAGATTTCTGAGTTTTGACATGACATATTTGAAAATAAGAAAGCTAAAAAAATTCCCTCAAACAATATATAGCATCTATAAACAGTGTAATTAACATATAAAACCAAATTAAAAGCACAGCTGAATTCATACCTGAAATATGGATGTAAACAAAGTGTGGGTGTCAAATTCGTGAAAGTCGGAACCCAAGTTATTGCATGCAAGAAGTAAGTTTTGGCACTCCCCAAATCACACATTTTTGATTCCAAATGGTAAAAATCACCTTACCAGGAGATACCCAAGACTCTGAGGAAGAACCCCGATTACAAAATCAGTTAACAGTTGCTATATTGGATCAGGAAATGGATCGAGTTTAATAGAAGCATGCGGTGCCATGCCAGTATTTGCGTTGAGATGACCAGTCACATGGTGATGGTGTCACCGAGGCAGTATAAGCTTATCATTGATGTTTAAATGTTTCAAATTCATGAGTGACATGACATGCTACTATTAATGTTCATGGCTATCACTAAGTAGCATTATTTTGCATTGATTGGAATTTTGAACATGTTGAAAAACAATTTAAGATTAGCTTACCCCGTTGCTGGTAAGTACGTCATGAAAGTACCACAACTATGACCTTGAACTGCATGGAAAAAATAGTCTTACTTACGCCTTCAAATGCATGAAACTAGTCTTTACTACAGAACCAGGGGGGTAGGACATGCCAACTAACAGCAACAGCAAATTCAAATGGCATTAACTTCGGTGCTGTCTTTTTCACAGACTGAACGGTAGGAGGGCGCTCTTACGCATTAATCGAAAGGGTACACACAGAATTGACTAAGAATAGGACATGGTCCACGTATTAAATCTAAATGACGTTATTAGAATAAAGGGTGGATGCAGTATCCTTTATGGGCGAATAATGTGTCCGAGGTGCGAAAAAATACATAATGGACGAGGCGCAGCGAGTCCATTATTTAATTTTTTTGGCCGAGGATACATTATTGAGCCCATAAATAATACTGGGCAAATACACCCCTTTATTTCTTTCTATACCGAACACAGCGTATTAATTGAGAAAAATGCATTCACGACCCATTATTGACCGAATAATGGGCATAAAACTGACCAATCAGAATGCGATTTCAATAATGGGCAGCAGAGTAATAGAATTGAAATTTACTATTTGTCAGCGGGGAGTTAATCCACTACCCCCGACGGATTTGAAGCCAATATTTTTCTTAGTTATCATGAATTTACTAAGATCTTTTGAACAAAGTTAAGAGATGATTTTTTTATGTCACTGACCGAGACGCCATAGTAAATGCAAGTAGCAGTTCCAAAATTATCCTGTTGGAAATTCCCCAATGGCCAAATCGAGCAGGTCGGTCGGGACCCCCCGAACAGAAAACCCCATGTATAGTATAGTCTCACATCTTATCGATTACGCTGTGGACAACGGAGTACAGGAATGCTTTGCTTGCCGTATTTTAGTTATAAACGGTAACGAGATAATAGTTCGGTGTCAAGGTCAGGTACCAGGTCACGGGTAAGGTATTCAGGTAATCAGTTTGCTCTTCGGGGGCGACCGATATAGATATATATCCGACTATGTTAATCAAAGGTCTGTACATGACCCTATGGCTGCCCAAATGCTATTATTTTTCAAAAGACACGTTTATTATGTCTAAACAGTACAAAATTACCTTTTCCTACGGATCAAAACCGACTACGATGACGATAATCGGTTGTTTTTTTTCAATGAGGGATAAGTACAGTCATTTTACCTGAATGGGTCCCCCGAGCCAAATAATAAACCAATCCAATGCCGTGACGTCATCAAATCTTTATTTTTTCCAAAAAATGGATGTTATTCCCTATAATAAAATCCTTTTAAGATTCAACATCTGTATATTGTTCTTTAATAATTAATATTCCATTGTCCCCGCATGAAGTGAAAAAGATGGTCCATAAGTCTAAAAACTTAAACATAGTCAGACGGCTAAATTACCCGTACCGTGGACTGTATGAGCAGACAGATTCCCCGTTTTAGTTTTAGCAGGCTTACAAGCCACTTGCGGCGCGGCTGCGGGGGTATGCGTCGAGCAAGGATCGTGTCCGACGGGTTTAAAAAAATCTTATAAATTGTGTCACCATAAATGGATTTTTCCATGGTTAACACAACGGAAATGCCAGACACGGTTTCTAATGGCAAAGACAGATTACACATTTTATAAGTACTCAGTTTCTTTACACCGGCTATATATAGGAGGATGGAATTGAAAATAATGCGTTCTGTTTAAAACAATTCCGTTTATTTTTTTTTTGTGGGACCACCAAACCGAATATAAAAATAAAACGGCCCCTTTATCATGATGAGTCCGCCTGGTTGCAGGCAATTCCCGTAATCCATTCCCTTTTTGTCTACACGCAGTTCGTGGTATCCAATTTTAGCTCGTGCCCTTTGTTTACGCTCGGCCTATCACCTGTCCGTGGGTGTTCTGCCTCTCTCGCCTGTGTTGGGCATATTTGGGCATTGCTTCTTCATCGCAGCATCAAGAAGGTCGCTGTTGCTATTCGGACATGTTTACATACTATTTTAAAAACGCTTCGTGTTCTGGACTTTAACGCTTTGTTGTTGATATACATCTTCTTCATTAGTGCGGTTTCTTACCCTAAAACCCTTTTCTTTTGTCTAGCTCCATTACCTCCATCTATCTTTCCCCCTTGAATCTCCCATCCCTCTTTCTAACTCCTGTCTCCTCCTCCTATTACTGTATTTTTCTTGTCCGAGGGATGAAAGGCGTGGAACCAAGCGAATAGCCTGCCGATGCAAATAAATCAACTCAGAGAAAACCTACCCAAGGCGAGGAGGGATCTAAATGAACCAGGCACTAGTGGACATGCTGTGCACTTGCTGCTACGAATGTGATAGTGCGGAAACAAGTACCTGTGGTTCGACGTTCGACCCACACTCGATCTCAATCTAGAGGCAATGAGAGATTTCCTACAACCTTTTCTAAAGGGACCGCGGTAGCTTCAGATTCGGCACCGCCTTCCGTTGCTCAAGTGCCAACAAGTAATTCATCGCGATCGACACGGGATAACTCAGTCAGTATTCAGTCCAATCCTGGAAGTGTGCAGTCTACAAGCTCTCTACAGCCATTATTTCCGGCTGGGAATTCTACACCTTCGTCGGTAATTTCTACACCTTCTGCTGTATCGTAAAATAGTATAGCTAGCTACCGCCAGCCTACCGTTGTAGAAGTAACATTGTCCGTCGTACTCCATAGTCCGGGAACAATGGTTAACAATAGGGCAATCGAATTTCATTTTGACTCTTTACGCAACATTAGTTTCACGCTTTATTCCCGTTATCGTTTATGGAGCCCCGGACTAATGGCTCCCACCGGACTAATCTGCTTTCACATCGGTCTTCTACGTTGTCTCTACCAACCAATGCTGTTGTGCAACAATAGCGGCAACGGGTTCTAGTGCTTCCTCGTGTAACTTTTTGCAAGTCCTCAGGTTTTCCTGTCTTGGGCTCGGGATTCAAACAGATGTTGGTTCTAGTGGTGCAACCACTAGTGGTGCTGGTAATAACATTGCTGGTGTGTCAGGCTCACTTGGACAAATCTAACCAAACCAGACAGGTGTAGGGGTCATCCAATTCAACCAGTCGCAAGGTGCACATCAACTGGTGTCAAAATGTAACTTTTGGTAGTGGTAGTGGTAGTAGCAGTAAATCCACTGATATCCGTTCAATTGCTAAACCACTTTTCAGTGTGCTCTCCCTTGGGCCAGAATCTCCCTCAAAATTTGAAAGAAATCAAAAAATTATAAAGTGGTGAATTTTCACTGATTTTGGGATAAGGATGTTCTATCTATGCAGCAACCAAATTTTGCCGTTGTCTTTATGCCTTAAGGTCAAATTGTGTTGTCAAGATAATAGACCTGTAGCGGAAAGACTAAACTTCTTATCCGCCGGCGTGGGTATCTCTTATGCGACAAATGACCGAGCGGTTTTGACTATGACCCACGTACGCGCATGCGCAGCTTGGTCGCACATACAACAGCGCAGTAATTCACACAATGAGAGTTTAAGATTCAGTTCAGTTCTCACTTGTTAACACCCATGATATCAATAAAAAAATAATAACAATAATCTTGATTTGCTTTCTCATAAAATCCAATTAATATTCCCTCGGGGCCCAAGTCACCACAAAGGTCAAACCATGACCTAGAGCACTATTGGTACAGGCTAGTGGTTGTGACGGTATCAGCACCCTAATTTACATGGACACGAGCTCACTCATTTACGCCAGAACATGGTAGTGCTGACCAACACTAACATGCTCCCAATCTTGTGCCCCAAATCAGGTGTAGAAATCGTCCCCAATGTGTATGGTCCGGATGGCCTACAAATTCACATAAAAATATGTTTCCCTGACAGAACCCTTCAGTGTACAAAATGCTCTTTCGTGTACAAAATGTTGGTTGTTGCTAACGTGAATGTGGTGCAAGATATACTAAGGTGCATTCAGCTTGGGAACAACCAGTGTGAGTTCCGGTGCACATGCAAATGCGGAATCACCATCAACGTACAAAATAGCCCTAGGCACCAATCATTAAGTATATGTTTCCTGTTTTATTCCGGACTCGTGCCTAAACGTTAACATGTGCAATGCCCCTTTAATGTGCTCTTTGAGGACATTTGGGCAGGTTTGAATCACAAGCACACAGGCTTGCGCAGGGGCCTGCGGTGTGAAGTACATGTAATATAGCCTATGCACCTTTAATTGTACTGGGAGTTTAATAAAAAAAAAAAAAAAAAAAAAACCATGACCTAGAGCACTATTGGTACAGGCTAGTGGTTGTGACGGTATCAGCACCCTAATTTACATGGACACGAGCTCACTCATTTACGCCAGAACATGGTAGTGCTGAACCAACACTAACATGCTCCCAATCTTGTGCCCCAAATCAGGTGTAGAAATCGTCCCCAATGTGTATGGTCCGGATGGCCTACAAATTCACATAAAAATATGTTTCCCTGACAGCACCCTTTAGTGTACAAAATGCTCTTTCGTGTACAAAATGTTGGTTGTTGCTAACGTGAATGTGGTGCAAGATATACTAAGGTGCATTCAGCTTGGGAACAACCAGTGTAAGTTCCGGTGCACATGTTTCCTGTTTTATTCCGGACTCGTGCCTAAACGTTAACATGTGCAATGCCCCCTTAATGTGCTCTTTGAGGACATTTGGGCAGGTTTTAATCACAAGCACACAGGCTTGCGCAGGGGCCTGCGGTGTGAAGTACATGTAATATATAGCCTGTGCACCTTTAATTGTACTGAGAGTTTAAGATTCAGTTACTCAAAAAAAAAAAAAAAAAAAATGATTCAAAAACCGACGTACGATGACGATAATCGGTTGTTTTTTTCCAATGTAGGGATACGTACGTCATTTTTACCTGAATGGGTCCCCCGAAGCAAAATAATAAACCAATCAATGCCGTGACTTCATCAAATCTTTATTTTTTCAAAAAATTGGCTGTTATTCCCATAATAAAATTCCTTTTTAAGATTCAACATCTGTATATTGTTCTTTAATAATTAATATTTTGGGATAAGGATGTTTATCTAGGCAGCCAACAAATTTTGACTTGTATGTTAATGCCTTAGGTCCAACTTGTGTGCTCAAGATAATACGACAATTGGTAGGGAAAGAACTAAAACTATTATCCGCCGGCGCGTGGGGTTATCGATATGCGACAAATGGACACCGAGCGGTTTTGACTATGGGACCAACGGTACGCGATATGCGCAGCTGGTTCGCCACATACAACAGCGCAGTAATTCACACAATGAGAGTTTAAGATTCAGTACGAACTTGTTAAACACACCAAGGATAATAATAAAAAAATAATAACAATAATCTTGATTTGCTTTCCAATAAAATCACTAATCCCTCGGGGCCCAAGTCACCACAAAGGTCAAACCATGACCTAGAGCACTATTGGTACAGGCTAGTGGTTGTGACGGTATCAGCACCCTAATTTACATGGACACGAGCTCACTCATTTACGCCAACGGGCCATACATGGTCGTGGCTGAAACCAACAACTAACATGCCCCAATCTTGTGCCCCAAATCAAAAAGGTGTAAATCGTCCCCAATGTGTATGGTTCTGCGGATGCTACAAATTCATAAAATAGGTTTCCCTGACAAACTCCTTGCAGTGTACAAAATGCCCTTTTTCGTGTACAAATGTTGTGGTTGTTTGCTAACGTGATGTGGTGCAAGATATACTAAGGTGCATTAGCTTGGGAACACCAGTGTGAGTTCCGGTGCACATGTTTCCTGTTTTATTCCAGGACTCGTGCCTAAACGTTAACATGTGGGCATGCCCCTTTAATGTGCTCTTTGAGGACATTTGGGCAGGTTTGAATCACAAGCACACAGGCTTGCGCAGGGGCCTGCGGTGTGAAGTACATGTAATATAGCCTATGCACCTTTAATTGTACTGGGAGTTTAATAAAAAAAAAAAAAAAAAAAAAACCATGACCTAGAGCACTATTGGTACAGGCTAGTGGTTGTGACGGTATCAGCACCCTAATTTACATGGACACGAGCTCACTCATTTACGCCAGAACATGGTAGTGCTGAACCAACACTAACATGCTCCCAATCTTGTGCCCCAAATCAGGTGTAGAAATCGTCCCCAATGTGTATGGTCCGGATGGCCTACAAATTCACATAAAAATATGTTTCCTGACAGCACCCTTTAGTGTACAAAATGCTCTTTCGTGTACAAATGTTGGTTGTTGCTAACGTGAATGTGGTGCAAGATATACTAAGGTGCATTCAGCTTGGGAACAACCAGTGTAAGTTCCGGTGCACATGTTTCCTGTTTTATTCCGGACTCGTGCCTAAACGTTAACATGTGCAATGCCCCCTTAATGTGCTCTTTGAGGACATTTGGGCAGGTTTTAATCACAAGCACACAGGCTTGCGCAGGGGCCTGCGGTGTGAAGTACATGTAATATATAGCCTGTGCACCTTTAATTGTACTGGGAGTTTAATGTATGTGTCCTTTTAACAGAATATCACTTTACATGGAAGCACCTTTAACATTAGTTTACTAAGTTATCTCATGATCTCAGAATAATCTTCAAACATCTTAACATGTGGGAATATTCCGGTTTCAGTTCACAACTTCAAGGGTGCAGTGTTGATAAGATCTAGTTAATAGTTGGTTCAACATGAGCTGAGACTGGGGACACACTGGGAAAGGATATTAAACATGTTTTGTCTATTAAAAATGACTGCTGTATCATTTCCATTTCAATGTCATCACAATGCATTTCACTCTGGTCTTATTATGACATTCATGACCATGTGACATTATGCATGAATATCAACATCAGCTTGCTTCCCATTAGTTTCCAACGATGGCGAGTACGCAATGACATGCGATTCACGGTGACAACTCTAGGAACTCTGCTACGAAAGTTCTTGATCATGCGTTAAAATCAGCAAATCACAAGATTTCTGCGACATGTCTCATGGAATTGCCTTCATTTTCTCCTTCACCCAAAGCACGTGGTTCAGTCTCGTCTGCGCGTCCCTTGTCAGTAGAACTGCGCTACAGACAGCACAAGGTGGAACCAGGCCTCCTGTATGAGAGTTTCAGGCAGCGTTTAAAATATTCCACAATTTGGTATCATTTATTTCACCAGGTGTATGTGTCCAGTGTTATTGAAGTCAAATTAAAGGATACTTCCCATATTAGAAGCAACTGCCAATACAATCTATACTTTGTGTTCCTCCATTGTTGCAAATAATATCATGTCTAGAGATATGCAAAGTGTTGACAGATATAAAATGGGGTCAAGGCACTCTGTAGCTTGGTCATGCAAAGATAAACAAACCGTTGCGTGCGTGTGATGTGTATGTGAGATCATGACGATAACCTTATGGTGTGATAATATGTAATAAAATGACAGGTAAGGAAAACAAGGCAGGCATCCTGTTTCTGGTAAGTGTATATATATAAAATCTCAGTGGCACCAAGCTATGCTTTTAGTGCAGGCTAAGATGGAAACATCAATTTCCATTACAGACCCAAGCGTAAAATAACTTCAATTCACGCCTGGACCTCTGCGTTTTTGGTATACGCAGCTGTTTATCTTAATGCCCATCCAAGACGCACTCAAGAGCTTTTGAAGTATGCTCACTATATCTGCTGCTGGTCGCTTTCAAGGCTGGGGATGGCGCGATTAGGATACCACATTCAGGGGCGGACCAGGAGTGAAAAACGGTCAAATTACCGGGGGGCTGCTGTGCTGAAAGGCTGTGTGTAACTGAGTCCAAATAGCTCAAAAAATGGGCTGATTTTTGCACGGAATTGCAGAGAAAGAATACAGAGGGGGGGCGCGCCCCCTCAGCCCCCTCTACCTGGATCCGCGCTGCATTTTAGTATGCGTTCAGCAATCAGCTGATCCTTGGGTACATAATTGATGGCGAATTGTGGTCTTTATTCGTGGCTGGCGCATCAACGTTCACAGGTAATGTGCCATCCTCCTCCTCGGGCTTTCAGCAGTTATCAAAGGCATTGTAGCCTCTCCTGCATTGGTTAATAAGAACATTCCTGCAAAAAGTAAAGGGTTTTGCTTCTCCTTCAACAAAAGTGGTTGTAAAAGGAGCAACTGCCAATTCAGGCATAGTAGCAAATGCCGTCTTGAAGGGCATGGGGCAAGGTCATGTTCAAAATTTAAGTCAGTTTAGCTTTCAACCAATTATTCCCTCCATGCATTGCATTGATTCATCTCTGCACACGCCTTGTTCAAAAATTCCACTTTGTATTTGCTGCAAGTATGAGTCGCCAATTGTTCTTTCTGCTCTTTGTTCTCTTTGGACACTTATCCTGATACCAAAAATGCCATTTTATTAAAAAAATATTTTTTCTCATGGCTTTATATTAGGATTTCAGGGGCCGCGCGTTTCTCGTGAGTCGGCAAACCTTCAGTCTGTGCTCCATGACCCTGAGGGCGCTCTCAAAAAGTTATGTAAAGAAATTGCTTTGGGAAGGATTGCTGGTCCTTTTAAAGATAAATCCATTTCAAATCTAATTGTGTCACCAATTGGCTTAATTCCAAAAAGTGAGCCAGGTAAAGTTAGACTTATCCAACACCTTTCCTTCCCGCGAGGAGCGTCAGTCAATGATGGCATCTCTCGCGAGTTGTGTACAGTTCATTAAGCTTGGCTTGATTTTTTTCCTATTCTAGTTGCCATAGTGTTATGGGGGGGAGCTTTTAAATGGTAAACGTATTATTTTGCTTTCCGATAATGAAGCTGTCTTTTTATTGTTAATAAACAATCATCTAAATGCCCCGAGATAATGAAATTAGTCAGGTTTTTTGTCCTGCAGAGTTTAAAATTCAATGTTGCATTTATGGCAAGGCATATTTCAGGAAAATTAAATAATGCGGCTGACGCGCTATCTCATTTTCAGATGGATCGGTTTTGGAAGATCGCACCAAGTGCCAGTCCTACAGGAACCCCGGTGCCGCAATTTCTATGGCAACTTTAGAAGATGAAGCCAAAAAACTTTTTGCGTTGCTCATTAACAGAGAGAACTCAGGCTGCTTATTGTAGTGCATTAGGTTTATTTTTTAAATTTTTATAGTAACCTCAATTTAAATGTTCAGATGCCAGTTCCACGTAATCTCATTTGTCGCCTTTATTGCATATCTGTCTAGTTTGAAATACGCCCCATCGTCAATAACTTCATATCGTCATGAGTCTTCCAAACAGGCCAATCGACCATTTTGGCGAAATTGAGTTTTTTGCATATACCAAATATACCAAAAATCAAGCAAATATTGAGCAAAAATAACATTCCGATTTTTAGATATAGTCGACTTTCACTTTTGGAAATCATACCCAAACGCCAATGAAAGTCTTCCAAACAGGCCAATCTGCATTCGTCTGTTTGCTGTACCTGAAAACCACCGTACGGCAGCTTATAAAGTGATTTATCGATCAATGGGATATTGCGAGATTCATCTCCTTTCTCGATCAACACTGGGTAGCCTATAGAAGTGTGGTCGAAGTTTATATTAGTACAATGTGTGTTAGCTGTATCTGAGACAATTTTGCCACACTAAAAATATAATTTTTTGCAGTATTTTACTGAAAAAAAATTCTGCCAAATAATTACTGTGAAAATTACAGTATACTGTAAAAATTGATTCAATCAAAACACTGAAAAATATTTATTTGGCGAGTTATTACAGAGATTGTGAATGTGTTGAAAATAAAGAGCACTGACGAACACACTAACTTAGTAGGCCTATCCACATATGTCAACCAAAATTTTACGGTGCATATAAGTCTATAAATTTTTAATCTTGATAGTATGGCCTTCACCTCAAAACCATCTCTGTAAAGTTTCGCGCTGATATTTCAACCGTTTTGAAATGAGCGCTAAAACATTATTTTGTAATCCCCATAGAGTACTATATGTAAAACTAATATTGGTCGACCAAAATGGGGCATATTTTCGCTCATGACATTCCAACCAAACATCCTTTAGCCCTAATATTTCGCAGGGTAAATGATAAAATAGTAGCTTTCTTCAGATAACCAAAATTTTGACCACTTCGGTTAAAATCTGGGGTCCCTGGGGACGAGGCTATTAGCGATCGGACCATGGACCTTTAATTTTGGTAAAACATAATGCATTAAACGGTAAAATATAAAGTGAATTTGGATGGAAACTATAAAAGTTGTAGTTTATGGGATTGTGTTGACAGAATTGCTGCCAGTGTTGTCCTGTAAGATTTACAGTATTTTTCCTGTAAATAACCTATAATTGAAAATACATAATAGTGCATAATAATGTTGATATAATTCAAAGTTCAAATAGGAGCCTCTCTTATAAATTTAGTCGTAATAGGCCTGGAAAATTAGACAAAAAAGTATATTGCTTGATTTTTAAATTACGGCCAAGTATTGTCGTTTTCTGATCCTTTTTATTGTGAAGTCCACGTCAAATACAAGATGCATGTTAGTCGTGGTAATAAGTTTAA
This sequence comes from Ophioderma brevispina, assembly GCA_023653785.1. Lineage (NCBI taxonomy): Eukaryota > Metazoa > Echinodermata > Ophiuroidea > Amphilepidida > Ophiodermatidae > Ophioderma > Ophioderma brevispina. Next base: position 3,729 of record JAMKCH010038520.1, on the reverse strand, counting down.
ATAAAAATGCATTTTTAGCTGTGTTCTTTACTAAACGTAGATTGTAAGATGTCTTGACTGTCTAAGCGACGATCCGGGCACTGATGATCACGGCAAAAAGGAGCCTTCAGTTTTGAATCGCGCAAGTTAAGTTGCATTTTATTATATTTTTTAGTGTTTTAGAGTTAAACATACGGTTCATGAGAAATTTACAATACTCTTATTTCATTTGAGAAATGTTAACAAAAAACATAAAGGTTTCGTTACGGTACATTGTGCAAAAAATAGTAGCAATTACTCGGTTTTTACACCTGTGCTGGAAATTAAAATTAATGATTGTTGAAAGGCTTGATTTGTAATTAAGTAAAAAAATTCAAATAGCTATCGTTAGTAATTAAACGTAACATGACAATTTGTAACACCAGAAAGTCACAAACGTAAACAAGTACTATCGTAGTAGTTATTTCATTCAATTTTTTTTATAGATAGCTCAAAAAAACGTCGTGTTGAAACCCTTTCACGTTTTGGAATTGAGTTATATTGTGCGCAGCATTCAATAGAAGACGTATTGTATAAGGCAAGGTGCTTCCAGTTTTAGTATGTTGTGGGTATGCCTTCTTATGAATCACTGGTTACGCATCCCGCCTTTTGTTTAGTCGCGTGCCGTCTAGCCAATCGGATCGCGATACACCCCGCTCAGCTTGTGTGTGAAACTCTGCGGGTCACGTGCCTATACCCATGACATCTGTGGAGTCACGTCAAAAGGTTCTCGATATACTGCAATGTATATGTAAAACCACAATGATCGGCGTCATACTGGATTCTTTTTAGAAAATTTTCAATAGTTATCAACCTGGCGGTTTCTTCCGCGAAACTTGAATCGTAAGTAGTAAGGTAACTTTTGCTGAGCGCTTGTTACGATTTATACAAGTTGTGACTACGTGCGTTCGCGCAACCAATGAACGTTAGACAGTCGCAGGAACACCTTTTCGCATAACTTAGGTTCATTATTACGTGTCTTTTATTTAGGTGCATTCGTCCGGGGGGGCGTGCCAATTCGGTACGAGCGGTGTTTTGAATGCCGTTCTAGTACTATCGATAATGGATTTTAGAAGCTAGCGTGGTTTGGGGTATGAGACTTATTAAACGGCGTTTTAAGACTCGGACTTACCCTCGACATCTTAGAATTCCTCCTGGTTGAGGAACCGCGATAAATTGGTTGTTATTTTAGCTATACTTTCATAGGTATTAGAAGACCTCCACGGTACAGCGAAAATGGTTTCAGAACCAACGAGGCGGGCTATTTTTCCTCATTAGAGTATTTCTTATAGGTTGGAAGCCAAAAAAAAATATTAAAAAAAGAAAAGTATATAGGCCGAGTATCCCATAAAACGTAACAAAGGACATGAAGAATGAATCTTACGGAAGGTAAACTGCTGCAGCCAGCAGTAAAAGGTTGTTAAGCAAGTGAAGAAGAGATACAGTTATAGCGAAGAATTCAATGATTTTGTTGTAAAAAGAATTCAAATAGGAACGAGTCAATAGAAAAACGAATAAATTGTGCACTTTTAAGCGACTCAAATATGTGAAATGTTTTTGTTTGTATATTAATGAATCATATGAAATTCTCAATTCCACCACAAAGTTGAGATTGAAACGTTGTTGATGTAGTAAAATTTATATGTTGTTGTAAACAGTACCATAGATAGGCATATATATAACACAAATTCTGGATGTGGAATTTTATTATTAGTATGCATGGACAAGAATTTTGTTACATGGAAAAATAAGATTTGTTCACTTTCCACAGACTACGAGTGTGCTACGTGTACTCATGCCCACACGTCGTTTTAATCGTAATCTGGCTTACCTCGTAGGACACACGTAGTTCTACGTTCCAAGTTTCAACCAAAGCGTTGAAAAATCTTAGTAGAAACTTACGTCGCAAGAGTGGCTCTGTCAGTCTTACGAATCTGCTTTCGCGAACGAACCCTGGTGGCCAAATGGATCATAGTTAGACGAAGCGCAGCTATAGGTTGTTTAGAATAAATATTGCGTTGGACAATGTGCCCGCGCCCGTCCAAGTATTATTCATCGATGACAAGACGCAATTCATTGTTGAACTTTGGCTATAATTCTTATTTCTTACTTTCATGGGCGTTTGTGTTTAGTATGCTTCGTCGAATTGGTAGTGGTCCACATGCTACACTAGTTGAACTCGCTTTACAAAATTACTGATTCATGCTTCGGTTAACTGTTCCTTGTATTGACGGATATGCTTCAAGTTGAGCTTGGATTTATTTGTTGGCGGCGGTTAAGTTCAAACTGAATTCAACGTGAGTTGTGCGCTTTCGTGATCGGTCGATGTGTGCTATAGTGGGACCAAACTCAGCTGTTATTCTGAAAGACCTTTCTCATTTGGTAGCGGGAAACTGACGAGTATTTGAATGTAGATGTGCGTAGATGCGTGATTGCCAGTCCGCCTGTACTTATGGCTGTGGACGGGTGTGAAATTTGATAAAACTACGAACCGATGATATAGTTTATTTTATGAAGTCTATTGTTTAGCTGGCTATTGGTGAGGTTCAGTAAATGCATACAGCATTTAGTATAACTTAGGGTGAAATGCAGTTAAAGCTGTATAGTATAGCAGGTTATGGCAATGTCAATTTATGCGTAACTGATTGCAATTGATTGAAGTGGCCCGGAAGTGGGAAGCGTGCTTTTGTGGGCCGTTCATGCGATGTGAATGAGGCATCTCGATATGTGCATTTTGATCGTGTGCTGTGAGCTAAGTAGGGCGTAATAAGTTTTTATTCTGACAGGGAAGATTAATCCTGATTGACCTAAACCAATGCAGTGGTACTCAGTTCTTATGTTGTGTATACAGGCCCTATTCATTGTTTTCACTTCTCAGCTGTTACTGATATTGGCTGTTGAGTTCAAGTCTCATATTCATGCATGGCCAGGGTAGGTGATATACATACCTACTTGCACCACTAGTGATAGTGACATTCCTGCTTGACTAAAAGAGACTAGTCCTAACTAAAGGTTAGTCTATGTAAAAAATTTTTTGATGGGTTGAAGTCAGATGCAAAATTTGGTTGACAAAAATTAAACTGTTAGAAGACATTCATAGCCAATTTATATCCAAAATCATTACTTCCAGTGTTATAATATAGAATTGTGGTAAAGAAATTACATTGTTTGTTGTATATTTTAAAATGATAGCAATGGAAACTATTCATTAAGCAGACTAATATTCAGGTGTGGTAAAACAGGCACAACTTTTGACCAATGTATGACCGATATTACTACACAATAGTGATTTGGCCTTGGCACTAGATAAGAAGTTCCATTTAAAAGGGAAGTATTGTAACCTGAAGTTGGTGTTCCATGCAATGCACTTTCTACTTCACAATTACTACCAGATGAGCCGAAATAGTAACATGAAACTGAATGTCTTTTTTTGTTTCACAATAAAGGTTGATCATTAGGATTGATGCCTTGCATAGTATTCATTTGCCAAGATAGTGTTACAAACTCAATTTGTTCATTTCACAAATTGTGGACTAAAATGCAGAAGAGAAGATTGTCCTCTTTAAGGACTCGTAATTTTATACTTGTCAATTATTTTCTAATTCTAGTAGTATTTTGTAGATGTTATATAGTATCTTCGGGTTTTGTGGGTGTTGTGTGTGTGTGTTAGTCACAATATATAGCTGAGGTGGGTTGGAACAGCAGTTAAAT
>JAMKCH010038519.1:0-68151 GCA_023653785.1 Ophioderma brevispina | reverse complement strand
GCCCCATATACCGCGAAACATACCATACGAGGGGTCGCCGTCTGAACATTGGATTGGCGTTGGTACGTCGCGACCACCATGATCTGCTTGAGACGATGTCATACAACTACTTCTTACGAAAGGAAGACTTTTCGTTTCAAGTATTTCAGGCCGACACACTTTTAATAGGCCCAATCGACCGAATCTAGCAAAGTGCCATGTAGAAAAAATTGCACGACTTCACAACTATTCCAATTGCAACCTGGAAAGACAAAATGCAAGAAGAAATCTTTTTTATTATGGTAACGCCCCTTGAACATTCTTATCTCCCATAGAGACATAACGTTGAGCTATTGTTTATAAACGTTTATCACCGCGACATGCTACTGAATTTACGTGACAACTACGTTGACTGTATTGCATCATCAAAAACCCTGATAATTTTGTGATTCTTTGATATATTAAAACATGATATGAATGCATGTACATTTGAATTAAACCGATGTTGTGTGCGGACTTTTGCTTTTTTTTTTAAATGTCGCAATTAGTGTTGAAAGACGCACCTTAACTTCAGTGGAAAATGGTGTGCGTTTTTCCAATACCATAATCGTCAAATACATTTTAAAATTATATACAACCAAAATTTTATTAACTTAACTAAAGAAAATAACCAATAATGAACTATTACATTAAGTGTTACTTTGCCCTTACTCATCTCCTTTAAAAACAAACAACAGAGTGGCTTTTGTTTTTAATTTTCTCTCCATAGTCAAGGCCGTCCATGTAGAGATTGTACTCTCCGCCCACCTCCACTAGATTCATCTTCTCTATAATTTTAATTGTTCTCACAATTAAATATGGTTTGGTTTGGAATATGAAAAAATAGTCCAACTTTAACATTAACCAACTTGACTAGAATTGAGCAAGGAAAAACTCTGTAGCAACAAGGACGTCATAAAGAAAACAAGGTAACGTCACCAGCTATTTTGGTGTCCCATGTGTGAACAGCATGACCCTACAGTATTTGTTTATGAGTATGGATTTCATGAAATAACCTTCAAGGCTGGTTAACATTAAATAGATTTTCCTTTTGGGCCATCACTGGCAAAGAATCAAATATTGAGAAAAGTCTCAAAACAAGGTCTTAAAAGCAAAGGTCTCAACAAACAAAGGTATGAAATAATCTCTCAATAAAGCAAGGCCTCACTAAAGACATAAAAAGGTCTCAAAACCTTTAATATCTCGACATCAAACCGAAGGTCTCAAAAACACAACGGGTCTCCACAACACAAAGGTCTCAAAACACACAAAGGTGTCTCAATTCAAACAAAGATCCTCAAAACATCGCAGAGGCCCCCTCAAAACACTGAAGATCTCAACATCCAACGCAGCTTCTTTCTCAGTCAAAACACACAAAGGTCACGAAAACGAATAAATGTCTCTAACCACTAAGTCAAAAAGTTCAAAGGGTCTGAAAATACACGTCCTCATGGCTCACTCTCGTTACGATTTTTTGCACGCTATACTCCTTCATATGATAAACTAAATATGGTTGTTGCTGAGAATTGCCGTGGACCCAAATCGTTATTTTGGTTAGTTGGGTCAAATATTTTCCTATGTATTACATTCATGATTAAAAAATCCACATTATGGAACCTTGATCACTTTGCTTACTGTTTAAAACAAAACTGGAAGCAAACAGATAGCAATTTCAATCAGCGTGACCATCGTTTAGGAAATAGGTTATCGCTTCACTAGAGAGGTTAAAAGGTGATTTTCGCGATCGAGCACCTTATTTTTGTTTATGTTCACTTGATATCTTGATAGTTTGTTTCTAAACTTTCAGTTGATTGACAGTTAGTGGTTCAATCAAACGCCCCTCATGCTGAGCAGATTTTTCTACCTATCTTAAAATGTTCAATTAGACTAGAAAACATTTGCCCGTTTAAATCAAAGCAAAACGGTTTAGGGTGGCCACAAACCTTGGAAAGCTTAAGTTTTGTAACATGAAAATCAATGGGACGTTTTGTTTATTTTGGACAAAACACAGAAAAATGATGATATCTTCATCTTGATTTTGTCAGGAAATTCACCAGAGAGGTTACCCTATAGAATAAGGCAAATATTTTCTAAGAAATTCCAGCCAAGTCATCCTCGATGGCAGAAAAGATTATTTTTTGCTAAATTCATTTCAGTGGAGGGAAGTCAAAATCAGCATGGCCAAAAACACACCTACATACTTAATGACTAAAGTTGGAGGGACAGTTGTATTGTGGTACAAAGTCCAGCCTGTTTAAATAAACACAGCAATGCTGTGTCAATGGTTCAGGGGTGTTTTTCTACCAACAGCAAGCATTTAACACTTAAGTGACCAAGTGGGGGGGGTGTGTTCTTACGAGTGGGTTTTTCGCGCCAAATTTTTTTTGTTTAATTGTTCGACTTTTAAATGCGCTTTTTTCATACCAAGAAATTAAAATCGGCCAAGCCGTTAATGAGTTAATAGTGGGGTCCCATGGAACCACCCCCTTGGGCAATAACAGAAGTCAATGAGAATATAAAACAAAATAAAAGAAACCGAAGCATTTTTTTGCTGAATATGGTTCACCCACATACAGATAAGTAAACAAATAATAGGAACATTATTAAAATAATTAACCCTTATGTGCTGAAACAATTTCAGTTTAGACGTGCTAAACCGTTATGTACGTACAACGTCTATGGGAAAATGATGTGTATTTGAAACACCGTTTTTAACAATACAGGATTCTTAAAACTTCAAGTGTTTTGTGTTAAATATATGTAAATTGGGTCTGCTAGAGTAGAGAAGATATCAACATAAAAAAGGTTTTCAAAAAGTTTGATGAAAGCGCAGAGGCCTCATTTGAATTGTCCGTCTTTTTGCCTAGTTTTCGCCGGGGGTTCTGAAACAATGTTTTTGCCCCTAATTTGCCCGCGCCAAAAAAAAAACTCATTTTTATTGCTGATTTGGGTTGCTTATGACCCTTCCACATGTGGTATAAATAGTTCGTACAAAAATTCCCATGGGACCCCCCCCCCGGCACCAACGGGAGTGAGTGAAAACCACTTGGTCAATTAAGTGTTAATCCGCTTCAATGGCAAACAATGGCAGCAGTCAATTGGGTACATGCAAAACAATTTCAATGAATATAGCTGACAGTGCTGACCATGGAGGTAGAGAGAAGGAGAAGCCGCCAAGAGGTTCTATATAGATAGCGAGGCAAAAAGTACGTAAGCTTTAGAATTCACAGTCTCGCTGTTTTGCCAGACCACAAAGAAAAAACCTATTAGTACAACAATAGAAAAAGCAATGGCTTGCCTACCGCTTATTCACATACTGTGGGTGCCTGGCCGCTTTGCATATACACTATCGGTTAGTTAGTTGTGATACAAAATTAATGTATTGTTCGAGGTGGCCAGGTTTTGTAAAAAGAGTGTGTCCATGAGTCATTGTGCCTCAGATACGCTTGTTTCTCATAATGCAATGCGCGCTTAGTGAAAAGATGTATTCATTGGAGGCGGGCGGTTTATTTAAATCAAGACGCATGATGTGTCATTTCATTCGTTGATTGGCAATGTGGACCAACATGTAGCACCCAATAGCACCCAACATCCAACAACTGATAGTGTGGCGGATTTGTTTGTATCAATTGACATATGTGTGTTATACAAGCACCCAAAAACTAATAATTATTCCGTGCACTTTCAAAAGTCAGCGCCGCACGGACGACTGGTTTTGAATGCGTTTCACCCCCTTGGAAGAAAACTGATCCCAAATCCCTTTGACCGATTATCATCGCCGCCTCGTAAAAACAGGTCGTAAAACTTGTATTGGAAACAATACAACACGAGATCGATATTGATGCTGTTAGCATGCACTTGACCTCTAACATGGATAGCGTGGCTGCCGCACAGTTGAATGGTCGCCGAGGAAACAAAAGGAAGTTGGTTTTGGACCTTTACAAATTGGTGATGATGGAAACATGCATACACCGCTTGCTGCACACATTCCACCCACCATATGTTCTATTGTTTGACAAGTGTGTATGCCACTGTTTACCGCCATATTGTAGAGGTACCAAAACCAACTCTGATGTTCAATCGGCGACTCTGACCCGATATCCATGTGTAGGGTCAGTTGATAGATTACATCAACATTGCATTCGATTTGTGACATAGTTAAGGCAGTAGCGACATATATTGTAAGAATTTTGTGCATTTCTTATTAAGCAGAAACTTGGCATAATGTTAAATTAAATACTGAATAGTGATTATTTTTTTCTACATGGACACGTCACCGTCAAGCATGCAAGGTAAAACAAGAACATTTCGGATCATTTGTGGTATTAGAGAAAGCGAGATAGAATGTTCCTAAGATGAGAATTGATTTAGTTTTTTTTAAACTAAAAGAAAAATATTTTTAAAAACTTGAATGTTTTGTAGCGCCTTATTTCTTAAAGTATATTGGGAGACAAAATCTTAAGTTGAATTGGGAAGACAATGCCGTATCTAAAAACAATGGCACCAAAAACTTCACAGTGTCCGAAATTGCCCGTTTTTTTCAATTTTGTCCCGAAGGTTGGCCACATTTTTGGTGAAATATGAGACCCTTGCCGATATCCGATTTTCACTTAAGAGATAATACATGGTTTTCTAAGCACATGATCCGTGTACAAAGTATTGTTAAAATGGACTCGTCCCATAGCCATATTTACCACAGCATTTTTAATGCTGCTCGATGCATGTTGCTGCACAATGCATTCAGCATAACATTGATCCGTAGTACGTTTGTTATTTGTATGTAGGCTAATTCAAAATAAATTCATAGTATTCATGTTTTTAGGAAATATACAGATGGAATAAATCATTTAAATCACGTTTCCATTCCACTTATATTATTAAATTATAAAAAAAGAAAAATTAATATAATATTTTTAAATAATAAAATGGATATGATATGAGGGTTTTTGCTGCAATCATCAACTTAGGCATACTTTAAATTTCATAAGTATTTAGATCATAAAAATCGGGCAATCCAAAGGGTAGAAACAGCCCAAAGTGTCAGAGGTGGTTGATTTCGTCCTTACGACAAATGCTAAAAATAGTGTATAGAAACTTGTTAAAGGAAACAAACAAATATGTAGTTCTCTCTATATTGCTTTTCAACTATTTGATTCCCTCTTCTAGCAAATGTCATAAAAGCTTTTAAGTTTAACTCAATATTGATTACCATGCATACAAAACACATGTTATCTTGGATTTTGGGAAGGGAGTTTTGAATAGATAATGTGTTTATGTAGGACTATTGCACGGCAAAATTCCAATGATTACATTGGTCGCGAGATTGAGGACCTAACAAAATGGCTATACTAAGCAGCAGAGGTCTGTCATTGCAAAAAAAGCTATGGGAGACATAAAGTTACTTAAACGTTGACGAGACCGTTCGTGCCCCCCTGCGACCCGCAGTCACAGAGAGCCGCCGAAGTCCATTCTAAATGTGCCAATTGCCTATAATGTGAGAAAGTTTGATCGCCCTACCCCCTCCCCAAAACATGCCGAAACACCTCATCCTCCCCAACACCCGCCACACCCACAGCACAATACCCCGAACAACCCCAAACCGACAAAACAACTACAGCAACAAAAAAAACACAAGCACAAACAAAAGGAAACAATCTAAACCCCGCGCGCGCAACAATAAAGAACCCGCCAACAACACCCCACCTACCGCGGCACAAAGCACCCCGCAACAAAAAAACAGAGACCCACACCCGACCGCAAACACCCAAGAAAAAGGACCAACCACCCCAACACCACCCCATACTTGCTAATAACAGACAAACAGGAAAGAAAATATAAAAACAAAAACCAAGAAACAAAAACAAAAAAACCACACATAAAAACAAAAGAATTTAATTTTTGACAAATAAAAACAAAAAAAACAAAGAAGAAAAAACCAAAACAAAAGAACACAAAAAAAAAACAAAAAAAATACAAAACACAAACAAACCACCAAACAAAACACAAAAACCAAAAAAAACACAAAAATAAAAACCCACCAAACATACCAAACACCCAACCACAAACAACACCAACCCCAAAAACACCCCCAAAACAACAAAAAAAAACAAAAAAAACCAAACCAACCAAAACACCACAACAACCCAACAACACAACCAAATAAACACCAAAAAAAAAAAAAAACAACACCCACCACCCAACCCCACCCCCCCCCACACCCCACCAAACCCACCCCACACCCAAACCCCCCCCCCCCCCCCCCACACCCCGCCCCCCACCACACCCCACCACCCCCCCCACCCACACCCCCCCCCCCCCACCCCCACCCACCCCCCACCCCCTACCAACACCCTGCAACACACCCGATGCTTGTGCCAAGTATTATTTTCTTGTCTGCCTGCAGATAATCCTTTTTCACTTTGCCAAAATACGATTCACCATGTCTTGCAAAATGGTACGTACGGTTTGCAAAGCCCGGAATTTCAAGATTCTAAATTCTTCCGCAAGCTGTAATTATGGCCAATCTAAATTAAATACCAGATAACCCAATTGTTTTCATGGCCAAAAAATATAATGTTGGATATTTTTGGGTACTAATTAATTCTGGGACACCTGATATATAAATCCGATTGTTCCATTTTGGCTTTTGGTGATTTTAAAATGTAAGGACTTGTAGCATTTTCAACAATTTCAACAACGAGGAAATGTATCCCAGCTGAGCTATGTCCCTGTAACTCTTCAAATGTGAATGTTCATGGTTATGTTAATGTATTAAGATTATAGAGTTGTAAGAGACCAATTTCCAGAAAAAATATGACCCTCCCTGTTTTAAACCAATTTTACCAATATATTAATCAAACCTGGAAGGGACATAAGCCGTATAAAAGCCATCTTATGTAATACTATGCTTTTGTATTCTGTGTGCATGACAGATATCGAGTATCTTGTTTATGGGGCAGATCAGGACAGCAGGGGAGTTCAAAACTTAGTGTTTGTTTTCTTTTCTTTGTTTCACTAAACAATAAGAAAGTCCTCGGGTGATATTCTACAACAAAGCGCAAATTTATACAAATTTGTATACTCATAAAATCTTCCGGTGTCCCTTTAAATGCGAAGAAGACGTCTTTGATTAAGTCGAACAATGTCAGAAATAGATCCATGAGAAGTTATGTGTTAGAGTTATGCACCTTATTCTGCATGTTTTAATTGGTATTTTGACATCAATTTGACCTTTTGTGACCGCTAGGTGACATTGACTTGACCTGTGAAGGTAGTTCCATATCCAATTGTTTCCAGAATTTAATTCTTATACCTCTCTGCCAAATTTATGCTTTTATAACCAAAAGCACAATTTTACATTATATGCTTACTAACATTACAATTCTGTGGTAAATCTGACAAACTTCGGACCAAATTGAGAGAAAACGGGCAATCGGGCACTGTCGTTGGTTTGTCATTGTTAGATACGGATTTTTCTTCCATTAAAGTTAGATTTAGTCTCCAAATATCATACTGCAGAAAATACGGCGTTTCAAAATCCAAGTTTCAAAAACTAAAACAATGCAACTCATCTTAGGAAAACCTGTGCTATCCGATTTTGTTTGGACTGAAATACTCAGGAATTTCAGCTGTAATGACTCAAACTCTGTTTTTTCGCTCCACATGTAAACAAACCACTGGCAGCGGGGGATATACCTTTATCGGCACAGGTCATATATTGTTCAACTGAGCGTGCCAGCTTCTGTCGGCGATGATCATGGAACATGAAAGAGTACGCCCTGCCGAGGAAGCGGCCTTTGTTGGTCTATGCTTTTACATTGAGTGCAAGTGATATAAGTGGGATAATCGGCGTTGCGTATGCCCCCAATTAGGAAGAGCGGTCTCTCCTTCTCTCCTACCTCCATGATAGATAGAGATGGCAAACGTACGTAATACACACGAAATTAATCGTCTCGCATGTTTTGCCGACACAAAGAAAAACAGAGTACCAACAAGAGGAAGCAAATGGGCTGCCCTCGCTTTTCCACAATAACTGGGGGGTGTCGATTTGAATATACACTAATCTGTAGTATACAAATTAATGTATGTGTTTAGAGGTGGCAGGGTATAATAGTGCACCGGATCATTGTGCTCAGATTACTCTTTTGTCTCATAATGCAAATGCGCGGCTTAGGTGAAAAGATGTATTCAATTCATTGAGGCGGTTTATTAAATCAAGACGACTGAGTGTCATTTCATTCGGTGTGGCCATGGTCGAAAAATTTAACCACCCAATAGCACCCAAAATCAAACAAATGATTATTTGGGCGGGGATGTTTGTAGAATTGACATTATGGGGTATACAAGCCCCAATAATAATATGTTCCGTGCAATATGCAAATGTCAGCGCCCAGCACGGACGACTGGTTGGGGCTTCAGTCACCCCCTTGGTGCTGACCCCAGGATTCTCAGGATCAATAACGGACAGCTCTTTAAAGTAAATTAATTGAAATTTGATATAAACAGGTTAGAAACAGGGCCTTTCGCTAGACATTTTGTCAGGGGGGGTGTCAACTTAAAAAAAATTATTGCTTGCAGTTAAGAATCATTTGAAGCGTAGTGAGCGTTAGTCTTTGTCAAAGACTCGGTTTTAAAACATGCAACTAGGGGGGGGGCGGGCCAACTTTCCCTAAAGGAAGATGCCATCAGAGACATTTTTCTTGTTGTCGTTCGAACCAAACTGCCACCCCCACAAAGTGCCTTTGACACAAGAGCGCAAATGGAAAGTCTTTTACAACGGGTGGGGTCCACCCAGGGGGGCCTGTTTTGAGACCCTGCGGGGGTCCAGGGCGGCAGCCCCCGGTAGCTGATGGATTTGGGCTATTCAGAACCTCAAGGATGGGCACTTTTGAGGGGTAAAATAGTAATCAATTCAAAGAAAAGATATGGTTTCCAAAAATTTGCTCATGAGACGGGCAATTGACAAAGGAAGTAACCATAGCGATGCGTTAATGTTTTTTAATGAGTGGGAAGTTAGAGCAGAAGCCTGCCGGGGTACAGGGGGCGAAGCCCCGGAAGCTCATGCATTTGAGCTATTCAGAACCTCCAAAATGACCACTTTGAGGGGTAAAATATTAATCAATCAAAGAAAAAGACAAGTTCTAACGTTGCTCACTGAGATGGGCAGTATAAGCTTGTACTGATGAAGGCTAACACTAAATATAGCGAGCGCCAATGTTTTTAACGGGTGGGGTGAAGATGCAGAGTCCCTGCCGGGTCCAGGGTCGGAGCCCCAGAGCTCTTGGATTTTAGCTATAAGAAGGGTATTTTGAGGCTTTAAGTATGGTAATTAAGGCAAATGAAAAGATGGCCTTAACCCCCAACCAGACAGCGGTCAGAAGACCTTTAAGTTTAGCATGAGCTGCGGAGTTAGAAGTAATCCATGTCATTTTTTCTGACCACTTCAGCTCCCGACTGAACACTGAGTAGACACAAAAACTATAGGAGGCGTGACCCATGGCTCCCATCGCGTTTGCCAATGCAACTGCCAAATTTATTTTACCCCTTTGATCACAAGTACTGTGGGCACATTAACAATTCATGATTAACGTTGGCTAAACTTGAAACAAACTAGTTGGCTTGAGGGGAAGCATTCAATAGTTGTGATATTTTGGATTTATGCATAAGTCTGGAGTTCAATCTTATGCGTTCCGTTTGAGGTCTATTTTTGTTCTCTTTCCCTCTTTTCTATTCTTTTCTTTCTCTTCTCTCTCTCCTTCTGCATTTTTCTCTCTTTTTTCTTTTGTCTTTCTTCTCTTCTGTTGCGATCGATCGGGGGTGATGGGGGTCCACCCCCCACACCCCACATGCGACGGGCCTGGTTAGAAAATCTTGAACTTTCAACAATTTAAAACCACTGTCTTCCAAGATGTTCAATTCATTAAACACTCAATCTAAGCTCTGTGTTATGTTGTGGTATTTTGTTGTTTTAACTTCCCTCCACTGAATTAATTAGTAAAAATAATCGTTTCTGCCATTCGCGGAGACTTTTGGCTGAATTTCGTGGATGGAAAATTATTTGCCTAATCCTATAAGGTACCTCTATGTGAATTTCTACAAAATCAAGAATGAAAAGACATGACATTTGTCTGTGTTGTGTCCAAAAATATACCAAAACCCCATTGATTTCATGTACAAAACTTTAAGATCAGTGTGGCCACCTAAACCTTTTTGGATTTAAACTTGACAGAGAATGTTTTCTAGTCCAATGGAACATTAAGATTAGGTAGAGGTGGGGCTAGAAAAAATCTGCTCAGCATGAGGGGCATTTAATGCAAACTAATGACAGTGACCACGGAAGTCATCTGAAGAATATTTTTAAAAATCAACATAACAAGAACCAGAGCAATTTAATTTTGCTGATATATGTATTCAGGTCACACATTCCTTACATATACATAAAGTAGTGTACCAGTAAAAATAATTAAAACTTTATGTGCTGAACAATTTTTCATGTGGACGTTGCTAAACCGCGTTACTCTACAAAGTGTATGAGAAAATGGCGTTTATTTTGCAACACCCGTCGTAAAAGTAAAAGTCCATAAAAACGGCAAGTTTATGTTAACTATATGTATTTGAGTTCTTCTAGGTAGATAACATAAAAGAAGTTTGAGGTAAGCGCAAGGCTCATTTGGAATTTTCCGTATTTTTGGCCCATTTTCGCGTGTTTTTGAAAACAATGTTTGCCCCTTAATTTCAGCCCAAATAACAAATTCAGTTTTGTATGATGATTTGGGGTTGTCTTATGGACATTCACATTATTGTTTAAATTTCGTACAAAATCCCTAAGTTGTCTTCCTTAGGCTGTCCCATGGACACCACTCCCCCCCCAAAGCACGGGAGTGAAAAAAACTTTTGGTCCCTGCAAGTGTTAAACGGAATTCCACGTATTAAAAAGGTTCTTTCGGAACCAAAACGGTTTAACGCGGTTCCTACCACCAAAGTAGTTCGTGAAAAACCTAATAAATAATTACTGTTTTGTAGACAAAGAATTTTTATATATAGGAATTTTGTTAGAACCAAAAAGTTTTAACCCTTACGTTGCCAACACACATAAAGTTGACCCTATTGAAAACTAGTATAGAACCCGAATTTTTTATTACAAAGGGTCGCGCATTCAAGGTTGCATTGTGATTTTGAACATGTGTTTCGTAATTTGAGCAATGGTTGAATCAGTACCACTTGGCGCCCGCCCGTAACAAAAGCGTGATTTTTGCTGAACAAATATTATGAAATTTTATACATAATCGAATTTTTAAACAAAGGGGCAACTTATGGTCAAGTCGTAGCCTGTTTTCAAGGGGCATTTGAGATTTAACTCCAATTTTGAGCTGTGTACAAAAAATATGCGGTCTCGAATTTGGGCAAACAGACCATATGCCTTCACGTAGGTCCTCCCAATCCCAAAAAGATAAAAATTGTTTTATTGTCCCCAGTTTACACAATGGCCGCAATTTGGAAAATTCGTAATTTAAGGGCCAAAAAAAAATCACCCAATGTTGGCAAAAATCAGCGATTTGGGGCAAAATTTGGTTATATTTTTTATTTTAAAATCAAATATGTTTGGTATTTCCACCCCAGGAATTCACTTTTGCCCTTCAAATAACGTTCCCAAGTTTGGTTGGCTATTTATTATGAGCGGCGAAAAAATATGCCCCTTTGGTGAAAAAGAACCGATCATAGTTACTCTATGAAGATTACACAATCACGTTTTTAGCTCTTTAAACGCGTTGACATATCCGCACGAAACTTAACATGGGTTTTGGGGTGAAGGCCACACTATCTTCAAGATGAAAAATTAAGACTTAATTGGGACAAATTTTAATGTGAAAGCAATTTTGTATCGTGCTACCACCCTATGAATTTGGAAGCCTCAACGGAAAAACCTGCAAGTGAAGGACTGTGTGGAAGAATATGAATTATACCTAATGGTACCACCGAAAAAGTTGAGCAGCGTTCCGTCATCAGTTTTGTCAGTTAGTTCGTCCGTCCGTTCGTCCGTGATAAAAAATGTTAAGCCACGTTGTATATGATTTATCTGGAGTTCCGTAAAGGGCGAAATGATGTAATTGGGGAAGGAAAGAGCGGGTTGATGAGTCTCGACCTGACCTGATCTGTATTTTTTGGGCTTAAAAGATGCTAATTAAGTATCTAATTGCAAATTTATGAAAAATGTTCCTGCGAGGCCTGTTTACAAGTTTTCCGGAGTTCCGTAAGGCATATCATGATGTAATTGTGGACGGAAGCGGGCTGAACGAGTTCTCGACCTGATTAGAGTTCGGGTGTATTTCGGGCAAAGTGAGTTATGCATATGAGCGAATTAATATGCAAAAATCGCGTAATTGCAATTAGTTTTAAACGGTACATCGGAATACTCAAAAGTCCTACGTGCACGAAAGCCGATCAGTGGACATCTGTTTGCAATTTCGAAAAGTTAGTGATGTATTGCGGTAGGTATGCAAATGGCCTAATTAAATATGAGTATGCGAGTATCTCTGAAATGGGACGTTCGGATAGGCAAAATCCTTCCCTACATGAGAAATATACATAGAGGAGGGGGTGCGGTGTTGGGGAGGGGTTGGTTGTTGGGGAGTGATGGGGGAGGGGGTGAGTATTGTCGGGGGGGGCGCGTGTGGTGGGGCGGGGGGGTGGTGTTGGGAGGAGGGGGTGTTGTTGGAGGGTGGTATGGTATTGCCAGGGTGTTGGGGGGGGTGGGTCGTTGAAGGGTGTTGGGGAGGGTGGTGTGTTTGTGCGGGGTTGGGGCAGGGGATGGGGAGTGTGCGGGGTTATGTTGGGGTACGTGGAGGTGTGCGGCGCTATTGGGAGTGTGGGGAGTGGGTAGGGTCCTGTGGGGTGTTGGGCGAGGGGAGTGGCGGATGTCGGCAGGGGGGTGGGAAGTAGAGGCGTACGTGTATTGACGGGGTAGTGGGGTGGGGTTGAGGGGGTTGGGGGGTGGTGTTGAGGGGTTGAGGGGTTTGGTGAGGGAGTGGGGTGTTGCAGAGGGGGGGGTGTAGCGTGTGGGGAGTTGTGGGTGTTGGGAGGGGGTGGGTTTTTTGTGGGTGTTGGGGGACGCGGTGGGTGATGCGGGTGTTGGGAAGGGGTGGGGTAAGTGTTGTAGTTGCTTTTATCGATGTATGTTGATTGCGACATTCGGTGGAGACATATTTTACGCATTGGTAAATACGAGTTCGCCTGTGATTTTGTAGTGCAAGAACAAATTTATGACTTTTATAGTTATTAAAGAGCCATTTTGCAAAAATGAATGCATTACTGATTTATGAATGCATGTCCACCTTAAGGTTTTTTTCATGTTAATTGTCGGGACATTAAAATTCAAAAATTACAGAATTAACGAAACTTGCTACTAATGTCGTAATTTGTCAGGCAATTTATAGGTGAAATCTATAGTGAAAAATTAACCGAGAAAAGCTGAATAATTGTTAATTGAACATTATTAAAAACATAAGCTGATTTTCTGAATAGTTAAATTAAATTCCCTTGCATTGACTATTTTAATGTTCAAATTACGATCTGAAAAAACAGGAATTTCAAATGAAATTGTCATTAAAAATTAAACACATCTAAACTTGATTTCTTGAATGATCATTTGCCCCGTAATTTGAATGACTAATTTAAATTTGTCAAATAAAGACCTATCACTGGACAAATAAAATGGTACAAATTATCGGCACGAAACTTACAGATGGGGGTTTGGAGGCAAAGCCATTTCTATCAGATGGAAAACTCCGATACTTAAATCAGGTTATCCTCCTTTACCACTTAAGTGCAAGGGGTCATGTGGGCGGGCTCAGGATTTCGTTTTTTCGCGCGCCATGATTTAACGCCTAATTATTTTTGCCCAAGATTTATGTAATTGCCTAAAATATCAGTTGCGCACACTCTGGTAGAAAAAATTACCAGAAAGAAAACCCTTTGGGGCGCTTCTCATTTTTGCCCATTAAATTTGCCACTGGAATAACATTTGAATCGTGTCAGATTGTACTGGTATTGATGTACTACAATTGAACCCCTTTATAGAACACTACTTTTTTTTTGTGGGAGAATTTGGTGCACGTTGTAAGATTGTTTTTGGGCCGCCATTTTAAATGTGTACAACCGATTTTCATTTTTCCTATTGGTTCGCGTTGATGTGTACTTATCAATGACAGGGTTTTTTGATTTAAAAATTTCAATGTCAAGGTTCGAAACACACCTGCAATGGGGAGGTAGTCTGCAAGCGATTACTTAACGGTCATGTAGACAGGATATTAGTTAACGACTGGGAAGAATTTTAGTTATTGTGCCACACCCTATGAATTCGATTAGCCTAAACGGAATAAACTGCATATGAGGATATGTGGCAGGAAAATGAATTCAACCCGTTGAGGTTATATAGAAAACCAATTGGCCCCCGATACAGGAAAAATGGTGTGGTTAACGAATACACCCTAAGGGGGTGAGAGCGGGCCTTATTTACCCAAAATCCGGGTTTTGAATCTCGGCGGGGTCACGTGCGGGAGGATTGGGATTTTGTTCGGGTGCTCAATCTGGATTTAATTGTATTACAGCTATTGATTAAATACAGAATACCGCTCTCCTCCATGGTTCACTTCGAATTGGGCAATATGAATCATGAAAGGCATCCGTACCTTCGGAGGGGACGTTAGCCGCGGTCCGTGTACAGAGAGTCACAACTTAACATTTAGATCGACAGCAGGTTTAAAAGAGTAGTGGTAAACCCTGACTGTTACCAATCCGCCCCCAGTCTTCAAAAGCGGGCCATGTTAGGTAGATATGCGACAACATCTTCTGGTTGTAGCCCCTCGGCCTACAACTTGAGATGTGGGCAGCAGTATCCAACAGAACCAACAAAGCTAACGTGTGCAAGGGGTGACGGGAAACAAACAAAATTATAAATTTCTACCAGAGTAATATGCTTCCACTTTCACGATATCATATAGACTAATAACGGCCTGTTACCAAAGTTTCTACTTGTTTATGAATGATCCCTTACCGCGAACGAAGAAATCGGCGACGCGAATAGGCGAAATTTAAATCCTGTGTCAGCTATTTCAAAAATCGTTCACATGTCTTGGTTATAAATAACGGCAAGCCCCAATTTTTAAAATGGCGCTCACAAAGCACACAGTGCCTCACAATTATTATTTCCGGCCGCCGTCAAGAAATCGTCACGAGTTCAGTTCGCTTCATTTAGGGGGCTGCCTCGAAAACATGCCTAACAAGCACATAAGCCTATCAGCCGTTAGATCGTAATTCCCCATGCAGCTACACATATTCGCTTTGGGGGACCGAGGCAATTGGACTAAGTGTCTTGCCCAGGGACAAAAAACAGTTGCCCTAGTGGGGGCTTTCGAACTAACGATTGTCACGGTCTATTGATCACGCGTCCTGCACTTTTCCGCTAGACCATATCGTTTTAAAAAATGGTGGCGATTATCACGGGCTTTGATAGAGGACAGCCAAGGGGGTGTGAATGAACCCATTCAAACAGTTCGGCCGTGCTGGGGGCGCTGACATTTGCATATTGCACGGATGGTTTTTTGTTCGGTGCTCGTATCACATATATATGTCAATTCGATACAAAAACAATCCGCCAAAAAATATCAGTGTGGATGTTGTGTGCTATTGGGTGGTTTAAATTTTGTCCTACCACAATGGCCTCACAACGAATGAAATGACAAATCAGTCGTCTTGATTTAAATAAATCGCATCAATGAAATACATCTTTTCACCTAGAGCGGCATTGCATTATGAGAAAGAAAAAAGAGTATCTAACACATCCATTTAATTGGTATCACACCGTTAGTGTATATGCAAGCGGCACCCACAGATGGGAAAGAAGCGGAGGCAGCCATTGCTTCTATTGTTGGTACTCTAGGTTTCTTTGTGGTCGGCAAAACATGCGAGACGGTAGTATTTCTAAAGATACCGTAACGTTTTGCCTCTCTATCTATATTGAACCTCTTTGGCTGCAGCCCAATCGCAGCGACCTTCGGTTTAACATTCAGTCAAATGATTGTAATCTCTTCCCAAAACGCAAAACAGTGTGTGTGTGCGTGTGTGTAACACAATACGCGTGCGGGCCGGTACCGCAAGAGATACTTGTTTTCGGACGTCACTATCCCAAACAAAAATAAAGCAACCATGGTTTGAATCATCGGCAAATCTAAACGGAAGTACGCATATTTACAGAAGTTTACGTATTTTTTCGCAAGCAATGGATTCTAAATAAATATAGTGGGACAATAGGGATGGCAGAGAGTCTACTACTACATGTGGATTGCAGTATTGAAAAAGTACGTGCGCCGAAAGGAGATTTGAATTACCCCAAATTGATTCATTGTTTCAAGAGGACTGTGGAATAGCTTCGTAGTACATACTTTCGACCACAAATGTTAGGAGCGTAAGTATCATGGATGACCCGCGGCCCCAGACTCAGATTACTAGTTGAATATCCCGCCAACAAACCACAGCCATAACAATGGACTTGTGGACACAATAAGAAGAAGGTGGTTATAAACTGGACTATTTTCAAAGAATGTAAAGAGGCCCATTCTATTGTTTGAATTGAAGATCAAAAGGGGAAATTAGTTTAATTCCGAAATTAAAAGATGATTATGGAAGCATATATAAACAACCCATTTCATGCAAAATAATATGACACCAATTTCATAATTATACATCTGTGGCCTGAGGGGGGGAGCCTATTTGTTTAGGACGGTCACGGGTTCTGTTCCGTCTGCCAATCAGATTGACGCCCTTATCGTTATCAACCTGGCATATTTTAATGGCCCGCAGTCATGCATTATGAACGCGGGACCGAGTAGAAACAATTTTGCGGATTGTTAATAATTCTCTAAATGAGTCCATGTGTAGCAAATAATTAATTATTTGGGCTGTAAGACATCGGTAGACAACCCAAAATGTTTTTTTTACGTAGTTTTCAGGAAAGAGAAACATAAAACATTCAAAACTTGATCTTGAATTGATAATTTGCCCGTAATTTGCATCACTAATTTAAATTTGTCAAATAAAGACCATCACTGACAAAAGTAAAGTTTAACAAAATATCGGGCACCGAAACTTTACAGATGGGGTTTTGGAGTCAAAGCCAATTCTATCAAGATGAAAAACTTCATATACTTAATCAGGTATCCCTCTTTAACACTAGTGAGGGGGGTCATGTGGGCTCAGGATTTCGTTTTTTCGCGCGCCATGATTTATCGCTAAATTATTTTTGCCCAAGATTGTATGTAATTGCCTAAATATCAGTTGCACATATTTTGGTGGACAAATCCCAGAAAAACCCTTTGGGGCGCTTCTCAATTTTTTGCCATTAAATTGACACTGGATAAATTTGTTGAATTTCGTTTCAGCATTGTACTTGTATTGGATGTCTACCATGACACAAACTTTATAGAAAAAACTACTTTTTTTATTTTGGGGAGGGTGAATTGGTGCCACCGTTGTAAGAATCTGTGTTTGTTGGGCCGCCATTTTACATGTGTACAACGATTTCATTTTTTCCATCTGGTCGCGTTGACTGTACCTTATCAATGACCCGGGTTTTTGGTAAAAATTAATGGTAAAGTGTTCGAAAAAACACCTGCAATGGGGAGGTTAGGTCTGCCAAGCGATTACTAAAGTGTCATTTTTTATATAAATTTAGTTTAATAATGAAAATGTAATGGATAGAATTTAGTATTGTGCCACCACCTATGAATGTCGATAGCCTCACGGAATAATAAACTGCATATGACAGGATATTGGTGGCAGGAAAACTGAAATTAACCTTGAGGTTATATAGAACACCAAGTTGGCCCCCGAACAGACAACATTGTGTACGAATACACCTCAGGGGGGGAGAGCGGTCCTAATTTACCCAAAATCCCGGGTTTTGGAATCGGCGGTGGGCACTTGCTGGGATTGTTTCGGGTGCTCAACTCGGATTTAATTTGTATACAGCTATTGATTAAATACAGAATCAGTCTCCTCCATGGGCACTCGAATGGGCAAATGAATCATGAAAGAATCCGTTCCTTCGGAGGGGACGTAAAGCCGTCGGCCCGTGTACAGAGAAGTTCACAACTGTACATGATAATCGCAGTCAGGTCTAAAAGAGTAGGGTGTAACCCCTGACTGTTCCAATCCGCCTGTCCAAAAGCGGGCCATGTTAGGTAGATATGGTACCACATCTATGTTGTAGCCCCTCGGGCCAACAACTTTGAGATGTGTGCAGTAGTATTCAACAGAAACACATAGTAACGTGTGACAAATGGGTGACGGGAAACACCAAAATTAATAAATTTCTACAAGAAATTGCTCCATACCGATATCATATAGACATAACGGATTGTTACAAAAGTTCCATCGTTTATGGAACGATCCCTTACCGCGATACGAAGAAATCGGCGAAATTTGAAATCCTGGTGTAGCTATTCAAATCGGTTCAAATGTCTTGTTATAATAAGGAGCATTTATATGTCGCGCTACAAAGCACACAGTGCCTCACCATTATTATTACTCCGCCTTCAAGAAATCGTCACGATCATTTCGCGTCATTTAGGTGGCTGCTCGAAAACATGCTTCCACGCGCACAGCCTATCACGTTGTCGCAATATTTCCCATAGCAGCTACCCATATTTCGCTTGGGTGGACGAGCAATCGAGACTATTTGTCTTGCCCAGTGACACACCACGTTGACCAAAAATATGGGGCTCGAACTCAAGATTTTCACGGTCTATTGATCACGAGTCCTGCACTTTTCCCGCTAGACCACTATCGTTTCCAAAAGGTGGCGATATCACGTGCTTGATAGCTGCGCCAAGGGGGTGAAACCCATTCAAAACCAGTGTCCGTGCTGGGCGCTACATTTTGAATATTGCACGATGTTTTATTAGTTCGGGTGCTTGTATCCCACATAATGTTAATTCGATACACACAATCCGCCAAAAATATCAGTTGTTGATGTTGGGTGCTATGGGTGTTAAATTTTGTCCTACCCATGGCCACACAACGAATGAAATGATCATATCAGTCGTCTTGATTTAAATAAATCGCCTCAATGATACATCTTTTCCACCTAAGCGCGCATTGCATTATGAGAAAAAAGAGATCTAACACTCACCTTAATTGGTAATCACTCCCGATAATGTTATATGCAAGCGGCACCCACAGGATGTGGAAGAGCGGAGGCAGCCATTGCTTTCTATTGTTTGGGTACTCTATGTTTTTCTTTGTGGTCGGCAAAACAGCGGACGGTGTATTTCTAAGATTACGTAACGTTTTGCCTCTCTACTAATGACCTCTTTGGCTGCAGCCACTCGCAGCGGACGTTTCGGTTTACATTCAGTCCTGATTTAATCTCTTCCCAACCCGCAATGCATTTGTGTGGTGTGCGTGTGTGTCCACGAATAGCGTGCGGGCCGATACAGCAAGATAGACTTTGTTTCGACGACATATCCCAAACAAAAAATAATAGCCATGTTGAAACTCCATCGGAAAAATCTACACTGAAGTACTTACGTTTTCCCGAAGTTGTACGCTATTTTTCCATACGCAATGGATTCTAAACTAAATATAGTGGGACATATGGATGGCAGAGAGTCTACTACTACATGTGGATGCACTATTGAAACGATAAGTGACGCCGAAATGAGACTGAGCATTACCCAAAATTTGATATCATTGTTTTCAGCAGGTGGAATAGCTTTCGTAAGTACCATAATTTCGACCACTAATGTTAGGAGCCGGTCACGTATCATTGATACCCACGCGGCCCCGACTCAGCTTACTCGTTGAATAATACCGACACCACCACAAGCCATTACTTAATGAGTGTGGGACACACTAAGAAGAAGGGGGTATACATGACTATGTTCAACTGAATTACAGATGCGGACCATCTATTGTCTTATATGCATAATCAAAAGGGGACATTAGTTAATTTCCGATATTCAAAGGATGATATGAAGCATAAACACCCATGTTTCATGCAAAACTAAATATTGCACCAATTTCATAATTATCACATTCTGGCCTGAGCGGGCGCCATTTTGTTTCGTGACGGGTCAAGGTCGTGGCCAGTCATGCCAATTAATGACTTCGGCACGCCTTATTTTATCAACCTGACATATTTAACTGGCCCTCAAGTCATGCATATGAATCGGGCCGATGTAGAAACATTTTGCTGGAGTTAATAATTATCTAAATGAGGGGGGGGTCAATGTTAGAAAATTTACTTACTTTTGGGCTGTAGACTGATCGGTAGAACCCAAAAATGTTTTAAGTAGTTTCAGGAAGGAAATATAAAGTAAAAGGAACAAATTGATGCACTTTCCGAGGACGATAATTTCACTTCACAGACTAAGGCCAACACGAAAATCCAAGTGACATGAGACAGGTGTAAGGTAAGACATGTGCGACGCCTAATTTTGTAAATTTAAAAAGGCATGAGACACTTCCAGTCGCAGCGAGCGATTGCTGCTCGATGAGCATGCGTAACAGTTTATCTTGGGTCAAAGTCCGGTTCTGCGCAGGCCAATCGCTCGCTTTGACTGGGAAGTATGTCATAGGTCAGGCTAGAGAAATTGTGTAAAAATACCCATACACATTTTGTAGTGATAGCGCCGCACAGGACGCGGTCCTATTCATGCAGTTGACGTATTGATATAGCGTGAATAACAATGCGCCACGTACGATGAGCTACTCATTTCATATAGTATGCCTCACTCTCTGTTCGACGGTCTTTCACGATTGGGTCTGTAATTTCGCGACCTTGTGCTGACCACAGGAGCTGTCCTGCGCAATCATAATAAAATCCAGGGAGTGTGGACGGAGAACACTGGAACTTGGAAAATGAAATGATTTTTTCTTCTGCCAGGCAGACAGATAATCCCTGAATTGACCAAACCCTCATGCAGTGGTTCACAGTTCTTATTGTGTGTACATCCCATCCATTGTTTTCACTTCTCACTTGTTACTGAATACTGTCTGCTGATTCAATAGTCTCATTTTTCCATCATGGCCACTGGTCCGTGATATACATACCCTACTTGCACCACGGTGATTGGTGCGTCACATTCCCTGTTCACTAAATGAGACTAACAATCTTACCAAAATGTGTTGGAACACGACTGCTCTATTTGCCCTATTATATGCCGTAATTTTCTCTCTAAAGAGATTATAGAATCATGTCACCTTTGGGTTGGAGGCTTGGGCATTCTCTATCCATGCACCCCTCCCTATCCCCACCAAGCAATGTTTGGGTTTTGTGAGGTGGCAAGAACACATTTTCAGATTCAACATTGGGCCGGGGGGAGACGGTGGCATTATTATAATTAGGCCTATAAAAGTGGTCCAACACTTTTGGCTTAAGATTGTGTCCTAACCTAAAACCTAAAGGTACTTCGGTAACAGGTTTTCTGATTGGTTGGGTCAGATTGCAAATTTGCTTGACAAATTAAACTGTAGAGGATTCTAATGCTAATACTATATACCAAAATAATACTTCCATGTTATAATTACAATTGTGGTCCAGAATTTACATTGTATGTAATTTTAACACTGAATCATGGACTATTTCATTAAGCAGACTACTATTTCATGTGGTAAACATGCACAACTTTTGTAACAGCAAATGTATGGACAAATATTACCTACACAATAGTGATTTGCCTGTGCACTGGATAAAAAGTTCCCTTTAAAAGGGAGTATGGTACCTGAAAGCTGGTGTTGTCCATGCAATGCGACTTTCTACTTAAAATAATACCAGATTTATCAGAAAACTACAAAACTGAATTTCTTTTTGTTTCACAATAGGTTGATCATTATGATTTTTTTTACTTTTTTTATTTTTTACCATTATAGTTTACAAAACGACTCATGTTGTTTCATTTCAGCAAATTGTGCACTGAAATGCAGAATATGTCCTTTTTAAGGACCTCGTCTTTTTGAATAATCGTCGGGAATCGGGTAAAACAATCTGTGCCAACCTGACGGCATTTGTCTAGATCTTGTACGTATCATTGGACAGCTAAAGAAATTCTGTGAAAGTCCAGTCCCAATGATTTAACGTCACCATCAAAAATGTGTGTATGTAAAGACGTCTAGTTACGATTATCGGAACTGGGTCTTGTCCCACCTAGTTAACGAGCCAGCTTAATACATCTTGGTTTATATTGTAAAGATGGGAACAGAGTTACACTCTAACCCTCCACTAGGGAACCTGAGTGAGAAGTAGACCAGATACGCACAGTGGTTTATTGTTTTAACGGGCAGTGAGGCTGAACCATTGCTAAAGCAGCGAGACCGGCAATATCCTGGCCGGAACCTTCCCTTGATTTCTTGACCAAATATCTTGCCTTTGGGCTGTTTTTCAATGAATCTCATTCGTGTTATCATAACCAATTGTTATGGCTGCATTAATATCTTTTACTTCAACATGTTGGTGTGGGCAGCACGAGGAAATTGGCCTAGCACGGGTGTCAAGTAAAGGGTTTTAAACAAGTCCAGGGACACCACTAGTCCTATAAATAGGACATTCGAATCCATTTATCATTTAGCCACTGGGCAATTATCGACCAGCTGATGCTCATGTCCTGTTCGTTTTTATTGGAAGTGACAGTTGATACGGTTTGAATGAACTCAAACCTTGCAAGGTTACAGAGACCACATACCGCCAATATGCACTCAACAATGCATTTATGTCAATTCTTGCAATACTTACTTACCTGTACATACCATTTGTTTTACAATTTTTGGATATCACAATTGTAAATCAGAAGAAATAAGGAGGGACGATTTCTCCACCAGCAGAATTGAAGTCCCGATGAAACCGGATCATAATTACGAGGTTAAAGTTCTACACACGGTAAACAATGCACACCAACGATGAACAAAATCCGTTTCCAACACATATTCAGACGCTGCCGGCCAAGCCCATACCAAAAAGGTAACTAATTGAATGCGTGGTATATGTGGGTATTAATATTTATGCGTGCCTCCTAGAAAAAAAAAAAAAAATGTTTGGACCTGGGTAGCCCAGAACAGAAGTGGAAAGTGTTAGCTAGGGTACTATAATGAATCGGATAATTTTGAAATCCGGCCTAACATTCAGAACTAACCCTTGCTTTTGTCTTAATTAAAAACAATGACGACGCTCTTTGTGATTTCTTTGGCTACCATCGCTGACTAGTCCGTGAAATACTGGGCCACATAACCACACACTCTATCGCGTGAGAGCAATGAGTGACAGTAGCACACAACCAATCGGTACTAGAAACTTTCTCTTCCGAGCAATTTACACAACACCACCAAGGGAGAGAAAAAAAAAACAAGCATGGCAAGAAACGCCCTTCGTCACAATGGATCTATCAATTTATGGTAAAAAAAGGAGCGCCCGGACAAATTTTGGATCTAGATATCTCCGCAGAAGGTGTGGCTTAGCATCTTATCAAGGAACTATGAACTACCGGCGCAAAAAACACCGAATGCGTATTTCGCCAGTGGCGTGCATACTAATCACTGAGTCCTAGCGATTATTATCAACGATACGTTTGTGCAAGGTAATAATGAGCAGACCACCAGCAAAAATGTCTCTTTTTTTCCCGAAATAAGTAAGTGAAAATTGACATCACAGTCCTCATATGAATCATGAGATACTACATGCTTGCATGGACGTACTTGAGGGTGAAGTAAATACAATTAAAGATAAGTTATCCTTCTGCAAGTTGAACTTCGCTGAGTTCAGGAAAAATGGCTAGGTCAGTTAATAGCACGTTCTGTCACTCAGTACCTTAAAGTCCTTAGTTACATGTTACTGTAACTAGGACCGGGAACACGCACCAGGGCCAATGCGACAATTACCATACCAAAAGGGTGTATACCATTGTTATTTCGGAAGTCATAGTTGAAAACATAAAATAAAACACTTTCCATACCTTACAAAACAAAGAAATCCAAGAGAGATAGAACTGATTCTATTCCATAAAATGAACAGTAGTTCGAAATATTTTAACTTTAATACGCCACTGGTTTGACGCAGATGACGGGATAGATTTCTCGATCAAGTGAACACAGCGTTATCACTCTTAAAAATACCTCTTTAAGGGGGGGGTGGGTCACACGATTTAATGTATACAAGTTTTAATCTTGAAGAATGGCCTTCACCCCAAAATCCTATCTGTGAAGATATTCCACTAAAGTTTGACCAGCTTTTTAGGCGGCCCCCTATGTCAAAATAGTACGGGATCTGCACTTCTGTACGGCTTAGTGTAACGCGAAAAGCAAAACGGAGCGAAAGCGCTTAGTGAATTCGTGCCATCCTCAACTGAATTAAACTGCACTGTGATGCTCTACTTTTTCCCGGTAAGGCTGCGAAATTCCTAGTCGCTTGCGCTTCGCTTTCGCGTTTTACCACTAATCCCCCCCCCTCTCTTATTACCGGTCCTCTGATGAAACGCTACACGCCTTATGTCGAGGCTGCCCAGCAGACTACCCCCACCACTTCCTTCCGACTGAATGGACTAATACTATACCAGCCTGACAGTATAGTAGTAAAAAAGGAAATTATTTTTAGGATAAAGTCAAATGCTGAGAAATGTTGCAACATCAGATTTGGCTATAGGCTACAACCGATCGTATGAAACATATATAAGACACTTGTATGTCCCCGATACCATGCATAAGGTGTGTGCTTGTACTTAAAATGTGAATTATTTTGTTTTTGTGGATCTATCAACAAAGAATCCCACAGGTCAAGCCCCGTCCTGGCATCTGCACCTCGCTATTGTGTATGCCAGGGATTTCACATTGCTGAACTACTATACATGCCCCTGTGTATACGACTGTACTTGCAGGTGATGAAATGAGCAAGACTAATTTGTGATGATAAAGATCTAAGAAAAACTAAAGCAAGCGAAGTAGACAGGATTAACTCGATTTTGCTACAATGGATCCTAGTAATAAAATAGAAGTCCAATGTCTGTGCAAGAGATTTCACATTGCTAACTACAATATCTGCACTGTCATTAAGCCAAGATAAGCGCAAATAGTGTACAGGTGGCCTGGGCCGGCCTATATACAATGGTATGTATTTCGTTTTTGGGGCAATTAATGTATGTAAAATTATAGGATACGGTACCGACTGCGGTATTTTGTGATGCTATGTTAATTCCCTTTACCGACGGGGGTTTTTTTTTTTTTAATGTGATTTTTATACTTCATCTCCGATACAGTATACGGCGGGTGTTTCCATAAGGGGACACCCTTTTCTGACATACTTTCCTGACACCCTATGATTCGGAACCTTAACGGACCTTAACGGAATAACCACACGGTTTATGCGTTTTATTCCGCTAAGGTTTCCGAATTCATAATGGTGTCAGAAAGTATGTCAAAAAAGGGTGTCACCTTATGGAACACCCAGTTGAACCCTCAAAATTATAGTCTCTTATCAGTAAATGTTGGTCAGAAAGAAATTTCTAATCTTATATGGTGAGTGTGATTAGTTTTTTGTTGATTAAATCTTATTTACTACGGAAATGTGATGTACAACAAATTTGAGTTTTAAAATTATATTCATTTAAGAATTGGGTGAAAAATTGAGGACCCATCCTAACAACAGATTTTAAAATCCAACTCGCTATGGGTCACGTACTTTCAGAATGCTCCAACAAGATGTGCCATCCTTTTTAAACTTGTTTTATTTTACACATGTTTATAAATCATTAAAGATTTGTATAAATAATAATCATGATAATATTTGTTTTGGTTTTAATCTGACAAAAAATGAACGAAAAATGTTAAAGGTCCCAGGAAATTGAAGATGATAAACCTACTCCAAATCTTTAAGTGACATTCCATTCCAATAAACAGGGCCAAAAAAGAGATACACACCAGTGACATCATTCGTGATCATTATTGATTTTCAAGTCAGTGTCATTAATAGATTCACACCATCAGCGGCATTTTCTATTACTCTCTCAAAAATCAATAGGCACCCAATTGATGTCATCACCAACCCAAATATTGAATGCTTTCCAGCCCCCCCTTGTAGACTTGACACAAACTCACATATGCTATTTTGCATCTGGGACTTAACCAAAACTACCCTACTATTTTTTATCATCTTAATTAAGCAAGTAGAGAAATGCGCGAAAATGAAAAAACGTCGCAGAACGTTGTTTTTTGTTTCCAAATGCACATTTCTGTTCTTCTTTCAGATGATTAACGATATGGCTATGGAATACATAGCTTTCCACTAGATTGCCAATTTCTATAGACTTCTACTTGTATTAAACAAAAACATGTAGCCAAGGTGAGCGTTTTCCGTTCAATAAAAGTGAACATGTAAACGAAAATACACGGCTCCGTCCACCGTGACGCCAAATAGTGGGTGTGTCCCGTAAGGTGATCCCTTTTTTTATGACCCGCTATTTAATTCGGAAAAAGTTGTTTTTGAACTCCGTATCGACGCGATACTGGAAATAAGCAACAGCATATCTCGGACGCTTACCGGTGGAAAAGAAATCATAGTCCCACTGGAGCTTCCCGTGTTAAATAACTGAATAAACGTGAAAGCAGTGTCGTGGTGTGTAGAGTCGTGTGCCCTATACGGTAGGGCTACTTCACAAACCGGACCATGTAATAGTCCATGGTTTATGATTCTTTCTACCGGTGTAGAAGTATTAATCCGGGTACTCATAGTCCCGGGAACAATGGTGAAAGCAGGGCAATCGGATTCATGTGATTCTTCACGCAACATTAACTTAACGCTTTATCGGTTAGCGTCTATGGAGCCCCGGCTGTGTGACCCGCCGGACTATAATTCTGCTTTCACACCGGTGTAATAAACTGAGTGTCCCCCCATGAGACAGTGTTCTAGCTACCATACAAACATGTACGTATAAACCTTGACCTTGTAGACGAGGCCATTGGGGTAATTGCTGAAACAAATGATGCTACAATACTCATGGAGAACACCAAGACAAATGGGTGGTAGACACTCAGTCACACAGCCACTGTATTAAGAACACCGGCACGGAAAAGATAAAGCCGAAGCATTTTTCACAGCCTCCCAGCAAGAGTTCGAATGCAGACCGTCCAGGCCCCTAGACCAATGGCACACAGGTGTCTAAGACTATTTAAACTGCTTTTTAAAACCACTGAAACATTTTTTTTTTCAAACCACAAATTTTCGAAAGAGTAGTTGCGTTTCAAGAAAGAGTTTAAAAGAAATACCCTTTCAACAGAAAATTACATTCGCATTTTTTTATTTTCCCAAACCACCAAATCCACCGTAATACCTGTTTGGGACTGGAAAGACTTACAGTGTGGGCGAAGGTCATTTCTTCATTCAGGTACGGTTGAGTTTTTTAGGAATACGGATCTTTCTTCTGCTATTCGCAATGTGGGTCTGCACCATTCCAGATGGGACGCATATCCTAAAAGGGTGAATATAAGCCTAGTATATAGATGGGTATGCGTGCCTTGATGTACGGAATTCTCGATCAAGTATGAACGGCGATTGACTTTTTTCTGCACTCCTAGATGTGGCTGTGCCCAAGCATTGTACTGTGGGGAGAGTTTATTCAGTTTAGATTTCAAGTGAGGCCTGGGAGGGCAGGGTAGTCCTGGTCTCTCTTTCTGCTGAACCCAGCTCTTCTGTTGCTAGCATTAAATATGTAACACACTACCTGGTAATCCCCAAGTCCTGTATCCATGCTGTTCAGATGTCGCTGAAGGTTATCATTGCACGTTTTTTTACAAGTAGACCAACAACGCGTTGCAACACCTATCATCCACCATGATGGTAAATTCTCTGACAGAATCTTTCCGTTTTACACTTTGAAACATCTATCCTTATCCTGTAAGATATCTTTTGACCATACTTAGGAGCTATAGGCCATTTGTCAATATCAAATTTCATTGCATATTGATTGAAAAGACCGCATCACGTCAGATAATGCACCAGCTGTTGACGATCATGATCCAGGCGAGCCATTGCAATCCGCATAAAACCTCACCATTCCAGCGAGATATCCCTTCCAGGTTAAAAATTACATCCCTCAAGCCTTGGATGCTAAGGGAGCGGTCATTATTTATGCCAGGGGGAATGGAGGATTTCCAACTTTTTTTTCGGCCCAAAAAAAAAAAAAAATTTCGCGTCCCCCCCCTCGCTTCCGTTCAAAAATTCACACTCCCCCATTGTCATGCTGATTTCCCCATTTAAATGTTCATGTTCTCCTCTCTCTCTGGTTGATGAAAAAATTTCACGTTCACCCCTCTCTTACAAAATTTTTTCGGGTTCCCCACTCCAAAATCCTACATTCCCCTGGCGTAAATAATGACCCCTCCCTAATAAGGGCTGTTTACTTGTATTGCTTAACCTGGACTGGCATTTGATACCATTGACCAAGCTATTTAGATGACAACTTGAAACCAGTTCGTTATTCACAAGCACTACTTTACCTGGTTAGATCTCATATCTCAATGACCGTAGTACCCGCGAGTAACGGTTAACAATGAACTGTCCAAGACAGATATTTTCAACTACTCTGTCCTCAGGGCTCATTGTAGGCCCGCAAGTTCAAAAAGTATACTCATCCAGTCGGGGTGACAGTATCGGAATAAAAAATATAATATTCAACGTTCACCCGTATGTGGCTGATATAAGCCTTCTGTGCGTTGAATCCAAAGTTCCAGAATTGTGAGCATGTCTTCGAAAACTTTAAAGCTGTTTATTTCACATAAAAACACCTGATGTCAAAAACATTGTGCAGATGAAACAAGAAAAGGACAGATGTGTTTTTGTCACAACCCTGGTTTTTAAACTCTGCCTTCAATTACGGTAGATCTGGGTGGGTGACACCTCTGTTCCTACATGTCGTCGGTGATTTAGCATACTAAGTGAATTTATGACAAAATGAGTTTTAAGGTGTTTCATAATCTTGAGAATAAAACTCTACAATCTCACAAATATCTTTAAGATCAAATCATAATTAATTAATGTATTTAGCATCATACGATTTACAGTTTTCATGAAAACACGTTCTGTATTAGCATACTAGCCTATAATGAACGTTAGCCATTGGCCACCGTACAACTCCAGCTACCAGACTATCGTAAGTCCAATACGATAGTATTGCCGCTGTTACCAAAGTAGTGATAATCCTATTTTGTTTCATTGCTCTCCAAGGGACTCTACAAAAATCACAAAATTTTCATATGCGATTTTCTCAAAACGTTAGTAGCTAAATCACCGACGATGTGTAGTGTAAAGAACATTTGGCTATTTTTGATTCCACCATAGTATGTCCAATCAGATTGGTGCCTTACTTGATGGCTTGCAACATGCGGTACTTTGTCTTCAACCTGCATTTAACAATGCCAAATCATACGACGCCAATGAAATAGATGTCAAAAGGACTCCAGCGCTTGCAAAATAAAGCTGCGATTTGGTGTTCGCATGCGGTTCGTGACCAGCGTACGTCATAACTTTGATTCAGTCGTCAATGGTTAGATCAGAATGATCGTCAATCAGATATTATAATCCTTTTGTATTTCTTTTCACGGCCAGGACTCCCTTCATACCATTCCGATGTCTAAATGTGAATGGATTGCTATACCTCGTACCAAGCGAAGATTTGGTGACCGATCATCAAACGTACATGGTGATAAGCTCTGGAAGAAAACTTCCCGGTAACATTAGAGAGACACCTTCCACCAGTGTCTCTTAGGCTTGCTCCATGAAACATACTTATTTCGCGACGATGTAAAAATTTGAATCGGATTTGTTAGTTGTCCTCATATTATGCTGCATGTCAAGGCGCTCTGTGTTCTCTGTAGAAGCGTCATATAAATGAATTTATTATTATTATTAAGTATTAAAAAGCGTGTGACCCTCACAACGAGGTGTGCAATTTAACACACGCGTTGGTAAAGTTGCAACGCGTTTTTAAGGTAATTAAAAAATACCCCGGAAACTCCCGTTAATGTTAACTCCCTTAATGTCTATGATCAGCAATGACTCAGTATTTAAAATCATTTAGGAACATTCTGTGCAATATGTTGAATGGATGTAAAAATTTACTAAAACATTTGTTTAAATCCAAATTGAGTATAGTATTTAAATCCCATGCATCCCCAGGCAGCAAATTATCTCAACTTTGAACCGGGGACCTTGCTTCCACCAAGTGCCTCTTACATACAAACAACCGTGTCTACGTACAAGAACTTAGCGCCAGTCTTAGCTAGATGTGATGTAATCAAATCTACAAACAATTTATTTTTGCATGTCAAGATCCAAAATACAACAACTTATTAGTCATGAGTTTCAAACACTAAATCATGTGCCGACACTCACACTTAAAATGGAAGACAGGAACATATTTACAAGTTCAGGCCATGATATATCTACCACTCTTTACCCAATACTTTTTAAAAGAATTATAATATTAAAAACATTTGTGATTATAAAAAATGCACGAAAATGAACAATGAAAAAGTTTGCCATGAGCTGGGTTTTGGCCCACTTTTTCCGCTTCGCGACTATTTCCCCCTTTTCTGACAACTAAACAAAAAAAAGGTTATAATGCGGCACTTTGACTCCACGTACTTATGCGCGCGAGTATGGGGCAAACTTTCAAAATTGTATTCAAGTTTTCTTCTATAGTAGATTTCAAAATAAGTGAGACCTCATTAAAAGTTTTAGGTCTGTCCATTCACCGTGAGAGGTAAGAGGAAATATTTAATGGCCACTGGTAGAAAAGTTTATGGTACTCATATAGTAATGTAGCTAGTAAATAAATGTTGACATAAAATATATTGTTTCACATCTAAGATAGCTTGGATGTTTCATTTGAAGTATCATGATGAAAACACCAGCAAATATTTCATTAAATGTTGTTATTTGAACATAACTTATCTTTGACACTACAAAATATCATTCTTTATCACAGTACTGGAGAAATAATGCATTCTTATATCAATGCACATAACACAACTAAGTTTTTATTTTGCCATAAAAAGTGGGCAAAACTTTTATAAGAGATTAGCACAAAGCGGATTTGACAAGTTCTATCATTAACAGACCATTGTAGAACTGAATGCATCAGTTTCCAGTAAGTCGATTATGTAAAGTAACTTTGTACCATGGACACAATATGTTTTGTGATGGCAACAAAGGCCTAGTCTCCACATGGCCGGGGATTGAACCATCATCCCTATGGATTTATGTATGGAGTCTCACGTAATTTGAAATGTACTACAATGCATCCTTGTTCGTGAGGTTCTCCCAGAACCGACAGTCCCAATAAATGAAAAGTCCTAATAAAGGCACCCAGAGTGGTATTAACGACAACACAGAGCCGTATTAAGGCACCAAACAGCTGTATATTATGGTACCAATCGTTTTAAAACAGATTCGTATTGAAGGCATCATACTTGTATTAAAGGCACCAAACAGTCGTATTTAAGGCAGTAATAGTACTAAGGACAGTGGGCTAAAAGGAAACGCCAAAGACGCCCCCTATATTGCAGCATCGTTATTAAGCAAAATTCAATTTGCAAAAAAAAAAAAAAAACGAGCCAATTCCCTTACGTACCTAAAAAGTTAACCGGTTGTTGAACACAGAGCATTTTGCACGTACGCGACCTCCCCCCGTAGTTAACTTGCGTGTATTACAGCATCAACTTTTATAGCCACAGTTCACTTAATAACATATTGATCGTTTCTAATGTTACATGTATCTATTGTATATACGCATGATTCTGCTTTTATTCCGTGAAGGTTTATATTGAATTAAAATCCCAACAAATTCTTCGCTAGTTTAGTGGTTAAGAATGCTTCTTAATCTCTGCTTGTCGTAGGTTCGAACCCACACTCTACTCATGTTGAGAAATTAATTTGTTTCGAATTGTTTTAAAGTGGAAATATACGCTATAATGTATTTCACAAGTTACTACGCGAAACAAAAAATCGCCCCCCCCCGCCGGCATCTTAAGTTATGAACCGCTGTCGAGATTCATTTGTGAGTTCATTGTTCCCCTTGAACCAAGACATTGTTTGCCAGTTAAGGAGCTTTGGATTATAACGTAATAGAGTCATCAGACGTGTGAGGTATTTTCAAGATGGTGCACTGCCTCATCGTCCCGTCATTGTTAGAAATTGTCTACAAGAACTTTTCGGCAATCGAGTTGTCGGAATTGGCCACATTAACACTGTATGTGGTTCTTATTATCATTGTTACAATTATTGTCTTGTAATGTAGTCTTCATTAAAAAAGTAACGTCTGTGATCCTGCCTTCTACTTGATCACTCCAAATCTGCAAACCTTACTTATATACTACTCTTTCTCTCACAGACCGTGGCTTGAATGTATTCCCAAAAGAAGTCCAATGGATTGAAGGTCTGGTCACCTAGGAGGCCATTTAACTCCATGGCCAATTCCGACAACTCGATTGCAAAAAAAGTTTTTGCAGACGATTTCCGTCAATGACGGGACGATGAAGCGGTGCACCACCTTGAAAAGTACCATATACGTCTGATGACGTTGTAATCCACATCTTGGATAAGAATGGAAAACTGAACCAAATGAAATCTGGGCAGCTGTTCACACCTTTAAGATGCCGCGCCGTCCCGGGGATGTCGTGGACAGTGTAAAAATGCTCTATGTTCAATAGCGCGTAACTTCTCAAGTACAGAGGGAATTTAGTGGAGCGTTTTGGACTCTAAAATTGTCGACAACCCCTCCCTTCGGTACAACAAAACGCAACCACTTCTATTCGAAAGACTTTGGCGGCAGGGGTGTTTTGGGGTCAAAAAATCACGTTTCTGAGCTAAAAACTTACGAAAATCAAGATTAATTTCTTAGCAAAACAAATTTTAATCATGATGCAATACTATCAATCTTACATTTGGCCCGTTTCACAGTAATTGCCAACTTTTTGAATTTTCACTTAAAACCTATAGGATTTTTACAGGAAGGTGATACAGAGTCACTTTTTGTGTTTTTACTTAGATCCCTACTAGACCTATACCTCCCATACCTAAACCAACTTATTTGTGCTTGTATTTCAGGAGACGGCCCACACAAAATGGTCAAAATTTGACTGATATGGCGTCAACCAAAAATACATGCCCTTTTGTTTTCAGCTGCCATATTAGCTATGTAGAACCTGTCAATTTTTACATTTGAGTTCTTTTAGGCAACAAGTGACACTTTATTACCATGTGAAAATAAGGTGTAGCAGAGTGCTCAAAAAACTTATATAGAGCGATCAAAATTGAGTGATGGACGTGACATTTTCCGTTCACATTGAATACCATTTTATTCAATTACACTGACACTCCTATGGTGGATATCTGTGGCATTTTATTGTATCATTTGCAAAGACAATCCCTCATGATAATGCCCACACAAAATTATATGACTGGTCCTTGAATTAATTCAGATATGGTTTTTCGAAATCTTGTCCGCAATTTTCCGTTCACAATTTTGTCACGTCCAACACTTTTTGCAGAAGCCCTGTTGTCTTTATGAAGTAAGTTCTATGCTTGTGTTACTTATTCTCTGAGGGCACTTTCACTGTACTAGTAAACTGTACTAGAAGTTTTGACAACCACTGTAAAATGACTTGGCTCCATCAACATGAAATTTTCCGTTCACACCAGTCACGTCCAACACATTTGGTCACGTCCAACACACTCGAGTTGCATATCTCAAAAACGGGGAGGTCTGCAACTTCAAATTTATAGTATGTTTCTAGTTGTTCCATGGGTTTGTGAACTACCAACTTACTTTGAGGTGTGATCAGTTTTAGTAAATTTTCAAAAAATTGCCCCGTTCACATTTTCAATTTGTCACGTCCAACGCAAGCTTCAATCAAGCAACCATGCAAATCTAACAGCTTTGGAATATTGGAAGGGCATGAGGATGAAACAAAGCATTCACTCGGGGAAGTTAGTAGTGTTTCATCTTTATAGAAGCTTAAAATCAGTTTTTGTTTTTAATAAATGTCAAAAAGATAAAATTTTAAGTCAAAATTCTGTTCACATGTCACGTCCAACACTTTGGACATAAAGCTAATTATCTGCTAACTCAATGGGTGAGATTTGCTTGCATTCGGTACAAATGTTCTCCAGCCTACAACTAATCAATTCATGAAAAAATCACTCTGGTCTGTTCCTTTTTTTTATTTTATAAATAAAACTTTTTTTATGGCAAAAACCTGTTTTGGGGATAAAATAGAAGCAAAAAATGTCAAGAAATGTCAAAATTCAAGTGTCAATGTTCATATTTCAGCTGGTATTGCTTGAAGGTGCATACTTTACATTTATGATGAAGACAAGCCTAATTTCCTTTGGCAATTAATCTAAATTTCCATTAAAAACTATTTGCATTTTTTACAAAAATGGCTCAATTTTCAAACTCTCTGATTAAAAAAAGTAACAAAGGAAAAAAGATTCAGGTGTGCTTTCTATTTTTCCTTAAAATTTAGTCTTACACACATTAGAAACAAATAACAAAGCTTGACACTAAGTTTGAAAAAATTACCCCCAGGTTGACAAAAAGTTGGCAATTACTGTGAAACGGGCCATTTATATTATAGATTTGTTTTATACAATATATAAAGGGTCTAGAATTTTAGCCCCAAAATCACTTTTTTCCTAAAAAACATCCATGTCACCACAACGAGTATTGCCGGAACCTTTTATGCAATGTATAAAACCTATATCAATAACAAAAAGGATACCATAAAATAAGATTGTAATATTTTACTTTAAATTTAAAAAAATAATTTCGCTTAATTTGCAGCACAAAATGCATTTTTCGGCCTAGAGATCATCCCTGCCACTACCTATTTCAACCACAACCATCATTTTTTTAAATCTCATACTTATCCTTCAAATAAAGGTGGTTGTGGTTTGTTGTACCGAGGGGAGGGGGAACTCGAAAACTAGAGCACTTTTCAAAGCTCGACCACTCCCTAATTGGATCATTCTTTTTTTAATGAAGCTTATTAATGACACTTCTACATCATTGCTTAATTAAGATGCTACACTCTAAACTTTTGACTCGCCCTGTACAGAAAAAAAAACAAGGTTGATTTTGTTTTCCTTCAGCCACTGGTATAATTCCGTTAAATAACTCCAGAATTCTAGATTGGATTGATAGAGCTGCAACATTGAGAGAGTTAAACTATTACCTAATGTACACATGACATCATTGATGTTCTGCATCATATGCTTATTGCGCTAAAGAGAAACGATGACCACATTTCCAGAAAGAAGAGCCCTCATTTTTTTTCTAAACGGCCGGTTTTTCTGCAATTTGGCCTGTATTTATGTTATTCTGTAAAGAAGAGTTTGATTTATGACGTATTGTCGGTACAAACAAAAAACCAACCA
The DNA here is from genome assembly GCA_023653785.1 of Ophioderma brevispina. Lineage (NCBI taxonomy): Eukaryota > Metazoa > Echinodermata > Ophiuroidea > Amphilepidida > Ophiodermatidae > Ophioderma > Ophioderma brevispina. The sequence continues at coordinate 32,663 of JAMKCH010038519.1, read as the reverse complement.
ACAGTTGAACCATAATAGGACTTTGCTGTTTAAAATTTTGGCGATGCATTATAGATTTAAATATAGTAGATACGCTATCATATCTTATAATAATTTTTGTAAGGAGGTGCTAACATCAAGGGCACTTCGTGATACACACTTGTTCCCGACTTGCCTAACAAAATGAGTTTTTTTTAAATCATATGAACCGTTGGTCTAAGTATATATGTGTTTGTGCTTGCAGAAGCGATTTATCCTGCACTTAATTCAGGATTTTCTAACAGAAATTGCAACACAGTGGACTAAGGGACAATGCGATACAAGCATTTGCTCATAACACCAGAATCAGATGAAATTTTATGAGATATTATCGCCACCTTAAGTAAAAATGAAAACGCTAAAAGCAAACACTAACAGTGACTTCACCTTTAATTGCTTTTACAAATGCTATCCTGGAGTATATGTAATGTATATATCCTGAAGAATACCAACCCCGATGACAACAATTTGCAAAAATCGTGGTGCAAGGCGGACAATAACTCGGTTTTTTTACAATGATTAATTGGGGTACAAAGGGCACCTCTTCAAATCAACTAAGGTAATTTACAACTGCCTTTGTTCTTTAAAATAACTTAAGTTCCATTACAAATATCTTTATTGATCGATATCAGCCATTCGGATAACTCTTGACAAAAATACAGATGAGTTAATTAATTACAAATTGTAAATTAAAGCTATTGTTTCACTTTTAAGTTGTTGCAAATTTGTGTTACATAAGGCAGAATGCAAGTTTAGAATCTTAATTTAAATAGACTTGCAAAGTGATTACTTTTAAAAATACTTTCAATTCAGGTGGATAACAATATTCAGTAATGATTTAAGAAAAGCTTAAGTTAAAGATTAAGGATTTATTCTCTTATAAAAAATTTACAACATCTCTTCATATACCCTACTCACACGACTGATAACTATCTGTATGCGAGATTTTAAACGTTACGTTTGTCCGTACATGCCGTATAGAACAGGTCAATCACAATGTACAAATTACGTTGAGCTCGTAAGTTTTTACTCGATCTAAGCTTTGGAACAAAATGATTTCCGAGGGAATAGAAAAGCTTAGAAACGTCTCTATCTTTCAGTCACTCTGTTGAAAATGTTGACAAGAACATTTAATCAAGATATGTCTTGAACCTTAACTTCAGGAGACTGGTGAAGGTTTTCACATTGTGAAGACTCGCAATATTCATTCCCGCTTTCTTATAAATGTACTACAATTAAATTTGGTGTGCCAAGAACGATATCAGTTCCGTGAAGCCGAACATTTGTGAACCCCATGTTGTATCATTTCCTAATAGACATGGGCGAAATTAATCCATAATTTAATTTCTTTATTAATGTTAGGCAACCAATGGTCCGCGAGCCACATGTTACTCCCCAGTCAGCTATGCAAGCTCAGCTAGCGTCATAGGAACACAAAAAAATGTGTGGCCGCCATTTTTTTCTATACAACAGTGCAGTAAATAACCTCGTATTCTGTATCACCGTTACATTATTGACCACATACAATTTAGTAGTGCGCATGAGGTTACGGATAGCCAGTGGCATAAAAGCCCTAAGGAACCTCAAAATATTGAAGTAAACTTTACCTAAATTAAAAAAAAAAAAAAAAAAAAAAACATATTTGAATGGGGATTCATATCTTTGAAAACTGCTGTTTTCTTCCCTTTCTATCAATTTTTCAGTTGCAAAAAATAACTTATGAGAATTCTACAGACATATCCTTCACTTATAATCCATTTCAGCAAATTTGAAATATTTTGACCCTTCAGTGTGAATCACTGATAGTGTCTTTAATGTTAGGCAACCTATGGTCCGCGAGCCACATGTCACTCCCCAGTCAGCTATGCAAGCTCCGCTGACGTCATAGGAACTCAAAAAAATGTGTGGCCGCCATTTTTTTATACAACAGTGCAGTAAATAACCTCGTATTCTGTATCACCGTTACATTATTGACCACATACAAAGACCACATACAAAGAGAGCAGTGCGCATGAGGTTACGGATGGCCAGTGGCACAAAAAGCCCTCAACCTCGTAATATTAAAGTAAACTTTACCTAAATTAAAATTTTACATAATTCGGTTACCCAATTATTATGAGATTCTACGATCACATGGTGTTATACTTTTTTCTGTGTGTATTTTGAGCCCAGGGGACAAGTTTTCTTCCCCTGGTTGTTACGCCACTGGTTCGAATCTCTGTAGATCCTCACATTATTACCAGCGATTGTTTTGTCAAGTAAAAAAGGAGTTACGGGTACGGTCCTTCCCTGCTGTTACACATAACTATATAATTTACTATCAAACAATATTTTATATTATTTTAACAATCTGAACATAAGAATCTTTCTTATTCAAGGTACAGTATACACTTGTTTTTATTACACTATGAAGTACAATATCTGAAAACATGTTACCAATCAGTTATGTCTATTCTTCGTCCGACCAGCGTTATTTTTTAGCATAACCAACCCCAGGAAACAACCTCGTAGTCACCGGCAACGTTCAAGGTCGACCGATTGTTATCATATAGTTGTATGCAAGTAGTGTATATGAGCTTTATTTCGTAAAATTATTGATAAAGTATCACAAAACAACGCCTTTCTGCCAGATCGGTTTGCATAGCATTGTATATAGACCAGTTAACATCCTATGTCACTTCTTTTGTTGCCTTCGAATCCATTCCTGTGAATCGTTATGGCCCATAGTCAGGCCGACCTATTTCAAGATACCAGCCCCTAACATGTTTACAAACATTGCTGTTAACTGGTCTATTTAGATTAAGACAGCAGATAGAAAGGTTGTTGGTTCGAGTCAATTTGTTCGAGTCCAAGTGAAACCTTTATTTAATCAGTCTCAATATATCAATTATATTGATTGATGTTAAATTGAAAATCCATTTCGTCTTTAAATATTAAAAATTGCAATGGACGATTTCAAATTACTCCAATTTTCTACATTGATTTGACGGGAGTTTGACTTAAAACGTTATTTTTTTTTAAATTGTATTTTTTTGTAAAATAAACACGTATGCAATCGCTAGTATTTTTTTTCTAGTTGATGAGTGTAATCTTTAAAGAATGTTTATGAATCTGTTCATTCTTCTTTGATTGTAAGGCTTACAATTTGTTTCTGCTGTAAATTTCAAATATGAAATATTTGAAGAAATAAACAAAAGTAAAGAAAATCATGAATAACGCAACATTTCGCCATTTTTGGAAGCAGGTATTCACAGAAAAATTTAAGTTGATGATTCTTTTATCATTGTGAGACAAATTTCCAAAGACGTTTTCCTATTTTTTTTTTTAAAACATTTTCATCACGAATTGGAATTGTAACCAATGAGAAATATAAAGTGTCAGTACCTCAAGGCGCCTAAGTTTGGAATGCCCCACTGGATCTGACAGAAAAAGAAGTTGGCCAAATGGAAGATCACCAACTTTCACCTTCTTGATTCTATGGTATAATCCATGTCTGATGGATATTGATGGAAATTTCATTTATTAACCATCAATCCCCATTCAACAGTGAGTAAAGCTTTAACACAAATACAGAGTGGATCTTTAAATCAATATAAGCACGAACAAAAATTCATCTTCAGTTGCTACCAACACTTGTTCTTTGACCTAGGTGATACGACTTAGAGACTTCATGAGATATCTACCTACAACACCTGCTGATCTACGGGAAAGACATTGGCCTATTAAGACCAGAGGTATGAGAACTCAAAACTGGTAAGGTATTCGATAGAGAACACTACTCCATCATGTCCATAGTAAATAGGAGACAAAACTCCAAGAATCCAAATAGTGAAGATCGGAAAGTTTTCTTCGAGTGACAAGAAAGACTCCATATTCCTCTAGAGACGTTGGCAATTGCAAAAAGACTTACTTTAAACAGAACTATTTAGTTTCCAGCAGAAGTGAATTTAGGTTACTCCTTCATGTAATTTCTGCACGAGATGATCAATAGAAATCTGTATGGACATGTATAGGAGTCGAGTTGTCATGTTATAGCAATCGATAATTTCCAAATATGGGTATGATATTTTATCCACTACAAAATCAAGCTTCTCATCGACAAATATTTGCACAATCTGTTTCTAAACAATGTGATGTGGATTTGGTGCTTAAAATATACCCCTAACGTCCCTTAACTGCTTCAAAACGCACCTGACAAAAAAAAAACCGAGCGAACCCCTGCCTTGGTCCAGTGGAAATTGGCTCTTAGATCTGACAATAAAAATAGGCCACTACCCACTTTTTGCGTTAATTGTCACGGTTAATATTCCCTCTACGGTCGTTATAGCATGGTTAGAGATATAGAGAGAGCCTCTATTAACAATTATGTTTTGTATGTATTTGGAAGAGTTTACCCTACATGTACCATGCTATATGGGCATGATTCTGGCAAATCTATTACGAGAAGCGAACTCAGTCAATGCACGGGAGGATCCAAAATTTGTCAAGCGAATTCTGCTAGAATCATGCATATAGGTCACCCTCTTCCAAATAATACATAATACAATTACGGCCGCTTGAAACTTTAAAATAAAAGACCGAAATGCGTTAACGCTCGTTTCACTGTTATCCAAGTAAACACAGTCCCTTGTGGTCTAGTGGTAGATCTCACGCCTAGCGAGAGAAACCGGGTTCGAGGCCGTGTATTTTTTCGTCTTTATTCAATTCAATGCTCGCCAGTTTCTCCGAGTCTTTACATTATATAAGAATTATTTTCGTAACAAAATTGATTTATTTATTTTATACTTAAAATAATACATATTGTTATATTTTAAGCAATAAATCTGCACTACAACATTAAGCAGTAGATTTCGAAACTATGTGCCCATGATAATCTAAATTTTGCAATGGATATATATCATGCCTAAGTTTGGAAGTTGTCCGGACTGAATATCATGATAATGATGCAACCGGATCAGGTTATCCTCAGACATGTCAGAGAAATCAGGTCCTTCAGGGTTATAGGCTCACACAATATTGTTGTTTCTGTCACTTTCGACCACCACAATTCTTGGTCTGGCTGAGTCAGCTTCACTCGCAAGACGTCGCGGGCTTTGTTCCGTGGGTTTAGGTAGCCTTCGCAGGGTTTCTGTAGATAGTAAAAAAATGTGAAAGTGCATTACTTAAGAAACTCTTCTATCTCATTTTCATGTCGCGCTAGGAGAACACATTTTGATGTCAACTGATGGAAAAAAACTGAAATGTCACTGGGAAATGTTACTAAAAAGTCTATTTTTAGTCCTAGGTAACTATGATTTCTTGAAGAAAACATATGAGAGGAAGCCGGAAAATGGGAAAACTGGTTGTTGACGAAAGTAACAAAATGGAAAGTAACAAAATGAGAACCATTTCAGGACTACAATGGGACGTCAGTGGTGTTCTTGAAATGTATTTGTCGGGGAAAGGGTATAAACCATGTGTTTTCATCGTTAACCGTTTATTTCAATGCCATCAATTGACCTTTTGGGCAAAATTGAAAACTTTAATACAAGGTACTTCATGTTTTCTGTTAGACCTGTCTCATAAACAATATTGAGTGGATTGATCTAGATTTCATCCTCCGGCCTCCCGGAGAGGAGAAGACAAGAAAAAAAAAAGGGAAAACAATGTGAAGAAGACACCCCAATTGACTTCAACTAAAGCTAATATATTTTGCGCTTTGATCATCCACTCTACCTTTTCCGTCATTTGACCGTTCTTCCATCCTACCTATCTATTATATTCGTGTTTTTAGGTATTGATTAAAAGTGATTATTGATTTCGATAAAACGATTGATTTCAAATATATATCTTCGCATCTTGAGTTCAATATTTTGTAGCTAAAAAAGCTTTCGCAACATGTTATTTAACAGAACTAAAATTCGAGGAGGTCTAGGCCAATAAAATAAGCATCCTGCACCATGTGTCCTGTGTTCAGCCGGCATGGGTTTAGCGTCGTAGTGATGGTGGTCAAGAGGATGACAGCTACCAACATCTGCAGTGTGATATATCCATGCGTGACTCGTGATCACTACGGTGAAACTTCTAACCGTGCCAGCGGCCATTTCAGTTTATTTTTGCCCATTTCACCAAAAAAAACAACACTTCTAATTTCCAACATAAAATATATTGTCTCATTAAAATATACTCTGACGGCTTCAAAAATCACATTTGTATTCTTAAAGTAAAAATCAATATTTGTTAATTTTTGTTTCAAAAAGGTCAACAATATATATTTTCCAGGGTATATTCAGAATCAGCCAGAAAAAATGCATTTAAATGTGTCGAAACAAGCCTAGTCTTTGTTGGTGTTTTTAGATGGCTTCCCAAATGACCGCAAACATTTGTGACGCCATCGCTAAAGCCCCTGACTTATGTGTTATAACTTATATAAATTTGGCCATTTGGGGGCTCAAGCGGCCTATAACCGGCCCCAAACCGAGCGGACAATCTGGAAATTTCCACAGCAAGCCTATGGCTAGTCCGACCCTGCAGCTATTAGTCCCTTAACATGGGACCGACGGCTTAAATTCCACTCCGAACAGAACAGATGAGAATCAACTCAAATCCCAGCAAGTTAAGTCATTGGTCCGAACGGGATTCGAACTGGGAGACAATTTGCACAATGAAGGTACACTATGACATCAAACTAGGACTTTCATTATTTGTTGACTGAATTGAGTCCGAAAGTAGTTCTCATCTATCTTTTCTACAAAAAAAATATGGCGATATTTATTTACACATGGACAACTACTGTAATCGCCTTACCTTGAAATTCCGTGAGCCATCTCAGCGTCGGATTTGGAAGACTAGTAACTGTTTGTCCAGTGCTCTGAAAAAAAAAATACAAGAGGAAAAAATATGGTAAATAGGAGCGTCTCAAGAACTCTTTACTTTACATTTCATCTCTAAAGACTAAAATAATGAAGCACAGTCAAAATAGCTTTTTGTGAGACACCATCAGTGTTTTACGAACAAGGACACCTTCATTGAAAGAAACGAGATGCATCTAGTCCTATTCTTTCGAAATCAAGGAGTCAAGCTGAAATTACCAGGAACTTAAGACCTGGGCTTTTGGTGTTGTACTATTACTTTGCTTTGATTCTTTCGATTATTTCCAGAGAAATCAAATCTTATGTTACTCAGTACATACTGACGAGGAACGATCTCCTTTAGTATATTAGTCCGCTTGCCTTCATTTTGTGGGAAAAAGGCAGCTATAAGATACAGACTGCTCTCTACCAGTACCAACATTTTCTTGAAATTAGGAGGAGGTATTAGTATTTAACGACACACTAACACTATTGCGTCCTTTTAGTGTCAAGAAGATACTCAACTCACTTTTACATCGTTATACACTATAATCATACATGTTATGGAAGAAAGCCCAGTTTTAGAAGCAGGAGGAAACCGGAGTACCCGAAAAAAAACCGGCGAAGCCGAGTACGGAGTGGAAATCAAACGCACATGAAATCGCAGACCGACCGGGGGTCGAACTTGTGATCAGAGTGGTGCGAAGCACCGGAAGACTCGCTGCGCTAACGCGACCCCCTGAAATTGAATAAACGGCAGAATGCTATTACAGAAGAGGTAGCCCCGGAGCTAGCTGACATTATGAGCCCCACCAATAATTTGCACAGTTTTTTATCTAAATCAGAGCAACTTTAAAATTTGACCCATGTACAACTGAAATTGACCCTTTTATTGATTTTTGCTGTTTTTAGCCTATAACTCTTAAACTTTACGTACAAACTATACCTTTCCTGAATCCTTGTGTATACAAATACATGGTATACTTTCAACATGATTTTATCAATTAAAATATTTGACCCCTGTACAAACTTTGTCTTGGCTCCCTCGCCTTAAGGCACCATTTGTGGCACTTAAGAATCGCGTTTCAGGGGTCCCTGTCAGTCTGTCAACATATTTAATCACTCAAACCTTTTGTACTTGAGATGTGTTACAAATGTCTGCTAGCTCCTGGTTAAGGGGCTATAGTATTCTTCCCACAATGCAATTCTTCCAATTTTTGCACTGGTTGTCGCATTAATGTATAGTGACAGAACTCATCCCAATCTTGCAAATTAAGTACTTTTTGTCACTACAAATTCATGTGACAACTAGTTGCAAGAATTGTATTGCAAGAATTGCATTGTGGAAAGAACACTTATACCTCCTCTTCCGTTACAGTACTAATTTAGATTTGTACAACAATCGCAAAAATCTCTATCATCATGGTCATATAATATTAACATGAACAAGAATATACATCTTCACTTTAAAAACATTGTCGGTACAATAAAAAAGTATAACATTAAGCCATCGACCGTCAAATCGACCCAGAAAACCGATTCGCAACCAGATCTGTGCGCCTGTGGCTCTCCATCAGCCCAATGATCTTCTTATAGAAACGCAAAGTAAAACAACTTAATTTATCAGCTTGAGTTTAAAGACAAGCCGATGCCGCTGTAACATGTATATCGTCAGGTGACTTTAATTGTCGCAATTGGCGGGCCGGACTGGTTGTTGGTGGGCCGTATTTAGCTAAGGACAGATTTTGGTTACTTAGCGTTTGACAGAATCGGGACTTTGAAAGGTCAACGAAATTACTGCCTTCATTTTTACAACTGTATTCGTAATTAATGTCAACATTTAATATAAATTGCAGGAATCAAATTGGAATACAATTCCTTGACGTGCAACAACGCTGTATCGCTTCACCTCACGGCACGAGAAACCTTTGCTTCTTGATATTCATAAAGCGACTCTGAAACACACTATTAAGTAAGCATTTTAATTGATATATTTGTTTTACAAGGTCACGTTTAATTTTTGCGCGCCACGTGCCAACCTGGACGTGGGTATGCGAATTGTTAAATGCAGAGAGTCAGATGTGAAGAGTTTCTGCTGAGAATTTCCGAAGCCAGCTTACCCGTCAACGCGAAACGTAAATGAATTCATCCAGTCTGCTTCATTCAAATTAGTGCCAATTTACGGCATCTAAAACTGACTGCTGATGCCCGACACGATAGTGGCAACATATATTTCGCCATTGAGCCATTTTAACAGTAATTAATAATTTAATTTAATTATAACTCCATGAATATACTTGAAGTTTTTGAAGTTGTTCAGCAAGTAACGTTCGCGTTACAAAAAAACAATTAAACTGCCGTTGATCATGTTGATGAAAAAATAGCCCCTGATTTAGCAATGTGTTTTCATCTTCCGATCTTCACATTCCTCAATGGGAATTTGCCCAATTTGCTGGTTTCGGAAAGCGGGACTCCGTTAATTAACGGGGAGAACTCTCGTAAAGCGAGAGCTGCCACCAAATCAAAATCGACAACCTTGCAATCGGGTGCATTGATCTGTTGATGAAAAGTTGATCTGGATATTCTGATTGAAGCTCAAAAATGGTGTATTTATCGCAGAATCAATCGATTCCTGCAGTGGCCTTTTTTTAGAATATACTTTCCACATATGGCCTCTAAGTAGGGTTCAATTTTCACTAGCACCTCCGTGTGCGTGCTCTTAGCAAATTAATCATTATTATACAATTCCGTGACACAGACCCTAACATACATAGGTATCACTGATATCTTTGAACTTCAAAAATTCGCCAATTAGAGCCGTATAACCATACAGTATTTGAGCATTCACCTACTTTGATATTACAGCAGCAGTGACCATGTTTTTGATGAGATTTTATGTCCGTCCGATTCAAATCTCAACAGGAGCAAAGTATTATTTTATCTTTGTACTATCGGTAATATGTCTAGAGTAATGGGAACTTGGCACATACTGCGACACAAGAGTGGTGTGGGAAAGTTCAAAGGCTTTTTCCTCAAGTTCGTTGACACTGCGATACTTCGGTAAACGTTGAGTCATGCGTCGTGCAAAACCCGTCCACATAGGCCATACAACACACATCTTCTTAACTATGCAAAGACGTCACTTGTACGCAATATGAAGATGATCAGCTTCTTGTAAGTGGCCAGTGAGAAATGACGAAAAATTACAATCGAACCATCAACGTGAAACTGGTGTCTTGAAGACCGCGTGAGTCGGCCTGAGTTTGGAGACAGGTGTCTACGCGCGTCTAGTTAGACACAAGTGTACGTCTTTATACAAGACACGTTCAAAAATATACACGGTCTATGCAAATCACTCATACATAAGGCATTAAAAAACGGATCTTTGAAGCTAGTTTTGAGATAGACTTGGTAAAGGAAAGTCTTTGTGTCTTAGACTGTATTTATATTATTCAAATTCTATGTTCAAGTTCTTATTTTCTTTCATTTATAATGATGAAAACGGGTCTATTGCCAAGACATGTCTAATGTTGCCCGCACCAGTTAAATTACAGTGCAACTGATTTCAAGAATGGGCTAATTCGATCATGAAGAAGAAACATAAATCTTTAGTTTTGGATAATTTCTAATTGTTCATATAATTCTCATTGCTTCGCGTTAGTTCTTTTCTTTTCCATTCAGACATACTCAGCAGGGATATCTTACAGCAAACATCTACGTATATGGGCCATACTCTATTTCTACAAATACACAAATACAATTGAAACATTGAAAAACACGTGGACCAAATACCTTAGTTCAAATGTACTGCATTGTATTTTAGTATTTTGTAAGAGATTTCTTTCAATCAAAAATTGTGAGGACGATCATAGCTATGTAGGGCCTATAACGTATTTGTTATCATGATTAAAAGAGAAATGCATAGAAAACGTACATTCTTACATGTACCGTTTGGCATTTGGGGTTTTGATAGCAAATGTCAAATCAATTCGCGCTTGGTTTCTTGGGCGCACAATCCGACCTCTAGAAACCTAGGTTCCGGTACATATCATCCAATCAATTGGCTATTGCACTGCAGTGCAGTAAATACTGTCACCTGACGAAGAGTTGAACCAATATGGTACTGTAATTGGGATGTTTCTTCAGAGTATTAGGGCGGTCGGGTCGGCCACGGCCACAAATAACACAGGTTTTGTTTCACCCATAAGAACGATGTAGCCAAAAAAGAACAACAACATATGTATTAAAATTCATTATTTCTCTTTATAGAGTTATACGATTTCTTAAAAAAAACAGTAATCGGGCAATAATATCAATGTTTGCAAAAGCAAGTGCTTTACAAATATGAATACCGAAGCCCGACCAAGTCTTGGCGGGAAAGTAATATGGAGAGGAATCGTATTTTGTTTATCTTATACCCCAGCCACCGTAAAGAATAATAATAATACTGTGAAAAATAGTAGGAAATAGATTCCAATATTCAGCTTTGCAATTTATCGTCCATTTCCTCGGTTTGTGACAAAGACGAGTTCGTGTTTTGATGAAGGTTGACGTAGCAGATAGTCTAGGAATTTTGGAAGGTTGCATTTTTTTTTGCTATATTTGATAAAACTTTCAATAATGTTGTAAGAGTCGAACCTAGAATGTAAAAGTATTAGCTACATTTTTTTTTTCGATGTGGCAAGGGGGTTAGCCAGCAATTTCCAAAATGGCCGGCCATATTTTTTTTTCCAATATTTTAGCTTATTTTGACAATAATATCAATTTTATGAGGTTAAGATGTTCTTTCATGTGTTATTCACTATATCATGATGGAATACCATTAACAATACATTTCAAGAACTTTGATTAATCATTCCAGTTTGGCGCCAAAAATTCCAAAATGGCCGCCTTTTAATATATTTTGTGTTTTTTTAGATACTAGGGCTAAACTTCAATTTTTTTGTATCTTACAATTTCTTGACATTCAAGTATTTGATTAAATTACAATATATTTACTATAAAAAAATTAATATTTATCATGATTATAAAATCATTAACATCTTGGCATAGGGACTTTTGTTCCAAACTGACGCCATTTTATTTTAAGTGTTTCTTCTTTTCTTTACCATATTAAAGTAATCAGAACGAACGTAGCAGCTCCAGGAAGGGCATTTCCCCCTCCTCATTTTTTTTTCTTTACCACCCAGTTTGCCGCCCGCCCCCCAAGAAATACCGATTTTTTGGCAAAATCAGTGATTGGGGTCACAAATCAACAACTTTGACAAGAAAACAGCGATTTTTGGGCCAAAAATCACCCAATTTTGGCAAAAATAATCGATTTGGGGCCAAATTGGTTTCAATACTAACTTTTTATATTTTGGTCCCCAATAATTTCACTTTTGCCGCCCCAAAAATAATTTGGTATTTTTGAATTTTTAATTGTATTGGTATTATGTAACTGATCGACGTAAAAAGGATTTTAGCATCTGTGGAACCAAATTAAGTTTGGTACGGTATGTGCTTACTGAGGGTCTTAACTTCTAGAAGGTTAAACTCAAGACCAACCATAATTCAATAATTGTAGAAGCAACTCCATGTCTGTTGACAACAATCCTCACCATTAGCTCAGCTCTGTCATAGTTACACATCATCTAACAAACCTCCTCATAGAATTCAAGCACCCTCAATTCAATCTCGGGAATTTCACCAAACCTTCCTTTCTTCATTGGCAATTTCAACAGCAACGTTACCCAATGGGGCTACAATCAACCAATAAAAGACGGACAACTGTCGAAGAATGGTTTCTGAATACGTCAGCATCTGCGCCTCCTTCACGACCCTAAAGGCCGCCATCATTTTAAAGTGCCCTTAGAAGAGAGGTTACAACCATGATCTAGCTATTGTATCAAAACATCTCTAAGCTGTGAAGCAAGATTTTTTCTGGATCCTGTTTCCAATAACTCAACATTGACCAATCGACATCCATGTTAACGATGCAGTGCCTTTTAAGCAGGAAAACAGACTGGCAAAGATTCATTGATACCTGGACCAGAACGTGAAATGTAGATTGCAACCCAAAACCCGTAACAGTAAACTACGTAACAGTAAATTAGACAAATTTGCCCAACTGTGAAACAATACTGTCCCTGGAGATTCAACCCAGGAGGCTGTAGACATAATATGCCGCAGCTTTCCAAGGAATGGTGCAAAGATATCCAAAGTTAACTACCATGCTTGAAGCTGATTCTTTATCAGTTAAAAGCACTGCAAAGGTGAGGAAGTGTCCAGCCAGGGGATCGCCAAGGAAAGCTGGCATAATCTTAATTGAATCACTTCTAATCCACCCATAACAGAAGAAAGCATGGTCTAACTATAGCACCATCCGAAAGCTTCAAGGGAATCCAACAGAACCCCCACAACAGCCAAATGTCACACCCAACTAAGTTGCCCCCCCAAGAAGCCCAAGAAGATCACCAAACTCTGCAAGCTATCCTGGTTTCAACTCATCCTTTCAGCTCATTCACATGGACGAACTGGAAACCGATATTACTAAACTTCAACCGGAAAAAGTAGGCCTTGGACGACATCCAACTGAGACTGAAAACTTTGGCCTAGTAGCAATGGATGACTTCTTGAGCTCTAACAATTGCTGCCTTATTTCCTCACAGTTCACACACCAAAGATCTGGAGGAAAGCACATGTTTCTGTGGCACTCTTTAAAGCCTGGAAAGATCTCTAATCCAAAGAGCTATCGAATAATATCACTCCTCCGCCGTACCTACAGCTCTTTGAACATCCCTGTTTCACTGTAATCGTACCTTTGATATAGGAACACTTCATACCAGAACAAGCAGGTTGTCCGGCCAGGAAAATCAGCAGCCCAAATGGTTTTTCGAGAAGGGTTTCGGTAACCGGAGTCGTTTTCGTCGATCTATCAGCACCTGTTAATCACAGATGCTAACTCCGTTAAGATTTTGGAACTCACCAAGGATATTTGCTTGACTGAGTTCATCAAATGATTGCTTGGCGTAGGCTCAGATAAGACTACCCCAATGGGAGGCGTGCTCCCGACCTCTCCTGTTCAACATATTTACCAACGACCAACCTAGGAGTACAGGGACATATTGTTTAGCTATGTAGTACTATCTTTATGAACACACAATATGCAGATTACAGTTGTCAAAGAGAGACTACCAAAGCTTTGGATAACTCACTCCTTCTTATGAGGAAAACCACCTCCTCCTTATTATGAGAAAAACCACCTATGTGCAAATTCATCCAAGACACTAGTGTGTGCTTTCCATCTACCGTGAAGCCAATTGTCAACAGCCCTGGTTTTGTCTACTTAGGAGTTACATTGGACCATACTCCTTCTCTGTCTCTTATAAGACCCACAATCAAGAAGCCGAAGAGTAAAGTAAACTCACTGGCCCAAATGGGGTGCTCATCCACATAACCCTAAGCTCGATGGCACTTGCCTGTGCTACTCGTGTGCCGTGTATAGCCTGCCTGTATGGGAAAGATCACCCATGAGGCCAAGAGCTTGATCCAGCATTAAATACTTCTGCCGGCGTAGCAAAAGGATGTCCTCGCCCAACTCCAATGGAGAACTTATACATCGATTGCTCCATCCAGACCTATTCTAGTTGTAGCGAGCATGAAAAGAGCGTATTGTCAAAGTTCTCTGTGAAGCAACCCTATGTTCAGACAGATCCCAGCTGCTTTAGTGCCTTTAAATCCAGAGAGAGAGAGTGGGGGGAGAGAGAGGGAGAGAGAGTTTTTTAAGCAAAGTCCCACCCCTTAAACAGTCTCTAAGGAGTTTAAGAGAGTCGCCCTGTAGAAAGAACGACTTTGCATCAACCATTAATGTCGGTATTTGAACCTGGTGAGTATCATCCTCCTGAGCTGACTCCTCATTGGTTGAATGGCGATGCCTCCCACATCTTTTGAGAAACCAGAATTGGCGATCTAAGGTTTTCTTTTTGCAAGTGGGGCTACCGGAAGCATATCGGACACTACCACCTGGGTTCGGGAACAGCTTCACAAGCTGAATATCTCTTGGTCTGCCACACTTTGTTGGCAACAATGCACAGACAAGGACATTGCAGTTTTCAGTGCGCAGCCAGGCGTTGCACCCATCTCTGGCTAGATCATAATTTGAGAACCACTGTGTGTTTTGGACACGATAAGATCCTTCCCGTACATTATTGAAATCTATTTGTTGGTTCTTGAATTAACACATAGAGATAATACCCCTCAAAGCACATACCATGCGTAATTGGTTCCACATAATGCCATAAATCCTTGTACGGTCATCAGTTACATAATACAATATCAATCTACATCACTTACCAATTAAGTAAAGGTGACAAAATGTTCAATCATCCGTGCATCTCAAAGCACATGGTGCCATTGACTGCCAAGTTTGCTATAGACTGCCTGCGTGTATTCAGTCGTTAATTACTGCTTATATTATGATTTTATGTCAATTTGTGTTGAGGTTTCGTTTCACAAGTGGTGGTGCCAGACCTCTTTTCTGAGGGGGGGGGGGTAAATTGCATTTTTTTGGGGTTGGCAAAAGTGAAGTTCTGGATAGGCAAAATAATAAGCAAACATTTTGGAGATTTTTAACTAACCAATGTTTGGCCAAATCGCTGATTTTTGCCAAAAATCTTGTCATTTTCTTCGATTGGGGGAGGGGGAAAATTTTATTTATAAAAAACAGAGAAAAGGGGAGGGAAATGGCCCCATGCGCCCTGGAAATGCCACTTTTTTCGTTTCTGTAGCCAATTTATTATGCTACTGATGTCAAGAAAAGAAGAACACTTAAAATAAAATGCAGATATTTTCGAACAAAATTCCCCTATCAAGAATCAATGATTTGAATCATGGTAAATATGACTTAAATTTTATTTTTGATACTAAATATATTGTAATTTAATCAATACATAAAAAAAAAATACTTAAAAAATTGAAGTATAGCCATAATATAACTCAAAACAACAAAATATTATCAAATGGCGGCCATTTTGAAAGTTTTTGGGCGCAAACTGAACTGATTAATTCAAGAGTTATCGAAATGTTTATTTTAATTGTTAGCCATCATTGATATTAAGTGCATAACAACATGAAATAAAGATCTTTAACCAAACTTCTAAAACTTGGGAATATTAGTCAACATAAGCTAAATATTGAAACTACGTGGCGGCCATTTGAAATTGCTGGCTACCCCCTTGCACATCGAAAAAAAAATGTAGCTATACTTTTTGGGTTTCTCTACCTATCTACAAGATATAAAAGTTTTAACCAAATATAGCAAAAAAAATGCCACCTCTCAAATTGCAACAAATCGTCCTAGACTAAGAATCGTGCTATGGATGATGACAAGAAATGAATAATCATCGGCTGCATGTGTTTCCGAAATATCGACTGTGCGAAAAACATTTAGGAATTATGTTCATATTTTTCAATATTCAAACTCTTATTGTTCAGATCTTGCTATTTGTCTTATTAGTCGCATAGCTCGAATTACACCTACATAAACCAATAACGTATACGACACTTTTTTGCTTCATTATTAATAAATTAGCTCGAGCACTATGTGTGGTATTTTCACATTTTGAAATTCACACACAAAGTGGCTCTGACTTGAACAAAGCGAAACACAAACCAAGAAAAAAGAAAAACCTTCCTGCATTCGTTACCATTACTTCCATCTGCGTATGTACAGAGATTACCTACAACTCTTACAAACTGTTTTTAATTATATATGGTTTTGCTCACAAAAAATATTTGTCACACTTCTAGCAAACAACATTTTTACACAAGCAATATTATCCATGGTTCCTCCTCCCGGAGGCCCCGCGTCGCGCATACCACGAAACCCTTGCCCTGAACAGGTGAAGCACTTGGGCGGCTTACGGGGAGTAATTGAGTACAGGAGACGGGTAATATGCTTTGCATTGGCATGGGTCTAGGCTTTCACACTCGACACACCATTTACTGTTCTTGTTGAACCACCCTGCTGGATATACTAAACATGATGCCAAATAAACACATTCCAAAGTTTTCCGTTTCTCAGTGGATACCCACTTATAATTGCTTGTTTTCAGTTCAAAATAACCGATGGTTTTTTATAAATTTTCTCATCAAATTGTCTGTTTATCTCTATTAACCTGCGAAATGTTACATCTGTCCCGACTTCCAAGTATTTTTAAGCCAAAACATTACTGATTTGAACTGAAATTGAGATTATATTTCGTGAGGCAAATGTGATAGAAAGTCACTCCGTATGTTAGAATTCGTTGTCTTCCTTGCAAGGCGAAATGTCATCAAGATTACCGAGTGGACTACGGTGACCTTATCAATGGCAAGGGTCTTAAGTTCAAAACCTTAAACACGCGCGGTGTTAATTTCACAACCACTAAACCAGGTTTGTATTATATCTTTTTGCCCCTGGCAATATCTGCCCACAACGCGGGAAAACTCCCCCAGCCGAGGACATCAAACCTCCCATCTCGTACAGCTGCTCTGCTGCCGCCCTAGTCCCCGCGCGCCTGGAATTCGGCCCGGCACTACAGCGAGAGCCGATTGCATTTTAACAACCATATCGTAGACCTCCACTTGGTAAACGACTGGAATCCAAGCACTATCACAACGGCAATTTGGATTTTTGAAAGTGTTTCAAATCACGATTTTCTTGACGGCAAGACGTATATTTTGTTCTAAGACATTGTCACGAAAGACGTAGCAAGTGCAGCAACGCAATGTTGGCAGAAAGCACAAATTTACATACGGCAAGGTTGGAATCCAAAAAGCTTGATAATAATGGTGTCCTTGAGTAATAGGGAAAGTCCCTACAAAATCAAATCCTTAAAGTAAACATATATTAACCGAAGTTAAACGTTTTCTTAGCTCAGAACACCAATGGTATATCAAAAGGCCGAAATATAACAATTTTACCAACTGAAAACAAATTTTCTTATGAAATGCGCAGGCCGCAGGCCGCTAATTCGGATGTGCTATGATTCTAACATGTTTACACAATTTGGACAAGTTTGAATACGTATTTTACAAGTGCAGTGTATAATAGGCTTATGTAAGATCCAGACCAACATGGTGCATAAAAGGCCCGCTAATAATGCGGTCGAAGTGATAAGTGTCATCTGATGTAAGAATTGTTTTCTTTTTCATGTTTTGGTGTAGATTTATAAATCCATCTTTTCGTGTATTTTTTTTTTTTTTTGCTTGGCAATAAACCCGTCTTCGACAACGGGAGTCAAAGAAAATAGAAACAACGCAGAACGCAATCTTATTGCCATACCAGGACACCAGTTTCACAGTGTATATTTATTTGGACATCATAAACTTAACACATTACATACATATAGCAATACCAGTTATAGACTGTTTTGAAACGGTTCCTGTAAAGACCGTGTGCTATTTTCGATTTAAAATGTCATAAGATTTCAGATTCATGACTGTGCAAAATTCCATCCCTAAAGTTTCGTATTTTTCAACCAAGATATATCATGATTGAATGCTTTCAAACAAAACGGACAAACTTCTCGCATTAAAGTAATAATAATAATAATATAATAATAATAATAATATATTGGCTTTTATAAAGCGCCATTTCATCTAGATCACAGCGCTGTTGCCTATTATTATTACGCTGCCGTCAGGAAATCGTCACAATCATTTCGCTTCATCTAGGCCGGCAGCTGGCCAAGCGCACAATCCTATCAGCACTTAGATTGTAATATTCCCCATAACAGCTACCCGAATATCGCTTGGGTCGACGAAGCAAGTGAGGTAAAGTGCCTTGCCCAAGTGCACAACACATTGGCCACAGCGGGGCTCGAACCCACAACCTTTGGATCATGAGTCGGCAGTCATATCCACTGGACCACATGTGCCCTCCATAAAATGAAATGATATATCAATCTCCCGTGATAGGTCTTATGTTGTGTCTAACATATAGGACAACAACTTCACAAAAATAATCAAATTTGGGTCAAAATAGCAAGTATAACCATGCACCTGACAAAGAGGAGCCAGAAACAGTTCATTACATTGTATTTGATTTTGACATCAGCAGATCAATAGAGTGATTCTTGATATGAATAGGTTTACTCTGATGCTCAATGCTCCCATTCATGAATTGATCATGCACAATGATGATTCTACTGATTTGCTGTTGTCGCAACTATTGTGCAACTCTTTCTGACTTTTTTTTTTAATGGAACTGCCCAACAGCTATTTAGACCCGGGTATTTAGAGTATATTTATTCTGGCTATTTTGCCCCAAATTTGATTTCTATTGCTGAATTGTTGTCTCATATGCTAGATACAACGTAGGCCTATCATTTAATGTCCATACCTTATCCCATTTCATGGTTGTTTTAAAACTGGATTTGATCGTGGCCATCTAAATGTCAACTACAGGGTGAGTAAAAAAAAACTTGACCCTGATTGTGTCCGCCATTTTGAATTTGTAAATAATATATATCTATTATATGTGGTATCCGCGGAAAGCTTATTTCATTATCTTTAATTTGCTGCAAAGATCATTCCAATCGGTTAAGTATAGGCCGAGCTACAGTCTTTCGAATCAAGAATCTGCAGTGAATAAATAGCCTGATTTTCTTCTGGACACGGATTTCCTTCGCTGAACGCCGTTCATTTCAATGTGAATCCGTGGACAGAGCAGAAAACCGACCCCTTGATTCAAACGACTGTAGCTCGGTCTATACCTAACCGATGTGAATGATCTTTGCAGCACATTAAAGATAATGAACCCAGCTTTCAGATGATACCAAATATGTTAGATATATGTTACTTAAAAATTCAAAATGGCGGACACAATCAGGGTCAAGTTTTTTTTTACTCGCCCTGTATATACCAAAAGATCGATATCGCGCTCTTTCTAGGTACACGATTTGTAATACTCTTTAAATCAGATCTATATTAAGGTATTAACTGACTGTTCATAGCTCAAATCTGATATCGTTGATAGAATTATTAAAATACTTGGGCATGGTTATCATAGGCCTACAATGTCATCAAAATATACTCCTTAACTTGCATCATTCTACTGCATGAAGCAAACCACCTGATGAAACTGTTTAATATTTCGGGCATAACACAACCGTCACGTCGTAAGATTTTGTGAATTTTTCTTCAAAAAGTATTGAGCCAGCCCATCAAAATTGGATGAGATTTAACTTTAATAATGGGGAATTTTGTTAATTTCTTAACAGGTCGAGAAAATGGACGAACAAGTGGGCAAATTGCTCTTTAGTCGTATCCGTCTCAGTGATACAAAAATGCGACTAATGAAATTACGCTTGATACTGCTTATTCAAAATATCCAAATTGCGTGCAACCTCACACTTTAATTTGCGTCTTTGTTGGCATCGGACAGAGCAGGCGGGAATTGCCAAACTGGCCGTCTGCTCGCGCAAACAGCGAGACGAAAATGGATCTCGGGATCCCGTTTCTCTTCATGCGTTGGCGCGGTAAAGTACACCTTCACAATTGGCAATTCCCGCGGAGACTACTCTGGTTAAGACGTTCAAAAATATGTTAAAAATTGGTATCTGTGTCACCGAGATAAAGCTGAAATAATTACACTTTATAACATTCTGTAATTTGCAATACAACTGGCTGATATAAGATGTTATTTGTCATTTAGCATCGCGTGCATAACGTGCATGTTTGGAACTCAATAAATTACCGGACATACGAAAAGTGGCGCCAAAACAAATTACAAGACCAATGTGTGGTCTACATTTCTTCTTTTAACTCGCTAAGATGTCCACACATGAAGATGATGCAAATATAGAAACATAATATCTCTTTATTTTAAACATTTGTATCATATTTCATATGTTTGATCTATTCTCTCGGCATTTTACAGCATCGGAGCATTGCTATTATAGCTTTCATCGTGTAGTAGAAATGCTCATCAGTTAAGGTTCAAAATGAGAATAAGTTTTATTTATTTTCAAAGCGAAATTAAGAAAAAAAGAAAACTATCAAATACAAATATTGTTTTAATACCGCAGAAAATATAGTTCTTCAGACTTATCAAATATCAAGAAATTCCGCGGTTTATAAATATCGCCTACTCGTCCTCTTTATTTTGTTCAAGCATGCAATTAACTTCATGGTTCAAGTATTATACATGTAGTTGTTCGAACAAAAAGTGGAAAACCGGGAGATGTTATATATATTGTATAGTGATGGAAGGCCTATATCTGAATTTGGAATGAAATTGTGAGACGCATTGCGAGGCTCAGACGTTCTACCGACTTGCCTTTCACTTAAAAACAAAAAAATACGCCGAAAGATTGGACCAATTGATGACTTATTAGAATAGACCAACGGAAATGGTTAATCTGCACAGATTCGACTCCAACAAATAATGGCGCTATTGATATTCGGAGTGAGTTTTAAAATTTAACAACTCAACACAATTGTGTCATATAGTGTCATTTAGGTAAAAACATTGAACATTTCATGCAATCTAAAACTTCACTTCAATAAATTCAAATTACAACAATTATAAAAAGATACACATCATACACTTATGAACCAGTTCATCACCCGCCTATGTATCAAAAAAGATAAACTACAGAAAAGCACAACTACAAGAGTTATACTGATAAATTAGTTCATAATTATAATACACATCATACACTGATGAAAAAGTTAATCACCCCTCCATGTATCAAGCAAGAATAATCAATTTCAACAGCTTCATTTACTGTCAATCAATAATCACATCAGAACACGCAAACACGAGATCCCCCCAAAAGCCAAGATACATCATTACAAAATTGAAATATTAAGGCAAATCTTATACAGGTTCTATGGATGGCCTTATCATAATTGACAAGATAACCCCTTGTAAAAGATGTAGTTTTACATAGTAATTTGCTTGATATTGATCTTAAACATTACGCGGGGCGCGGAATTATATTCTATTAAAAGTTCATTGAATCTAATTTTATAATGATACAAGTCTTATATTTAGTTCATAAAACATTAAACTTATACAAGTTATAGTAATAATTAACAATTACAATCATGAAAAAAACACTTCTGAATTACATTGAGTCTAAACTTATAATACTACTAGTCATATTTAATTACAACTC
Organism: Ophioderma brevispina; assembly: GCA_023653785.1. NCBI lineage: Eukaryota > Metazoa > Echinodermata > Ophiuroidea > Amphilepidida > Ophiodermatidae > Ophioderma > Ophioderma brevispina. The sequence goes on along the minus strand of JAMKCH010038519.1, from coordinate 10,669 downwards.
GTCTGTTCAAATAATAATACACTTTCAAATGGCAATGTGGTTGACAACTAAGTCAAAACCAATTATATTAGTTTTTAAAAAGGCTCACCTCTGAATCCCAAAGGACACTACCCCATCTTTCACTCCAAAATTTTCGCTTTTACCCTCCCGCAACCCCTCTCCTGAATTATGATGATGCTGGTGCCGCCACTGAATCTTAAGTTATCATAGTTATATCCATGGCACCATTTGTGTTATACACTGCATTTGCCTGGAATGACATGTAAAGCTGGTGATGTAATAAGTGAAGATGTCCCAAGTTAAATAAATAGCGCGACTAGCCTGGTGGCTAGAACATCTGCTTTGCTTTTTAGGACATGTCTCTTTTTAACCGTGTTTTATAAAACTCAGTTTATTTCCACGTTGGATAAAATATAGTGGCTATATTTTGAACATTGGTCTGATGGGTATGCATCATAATGCCATAAAAAACTTTAAATATGATTACATTAATCAAATGGCAATGTCCCCATTGACAAAGTGCACTACACTGTGGTCCGCGTTTTCGCTTATTCTTTGAAACAGAGCACCTGCTCCAGGAAGAGTAATCTATGGTAAAACGGACATGGTAATGCTATATAAATAGCCACTCTTATGCAGTCCTCGTTTGCTCAATGATCTGACCTGGGGCAACGACCACCGGGAATACTTACTCGGCGTTTATGTTTGATAATGTTTTAATGCCATTGTGAACCTGAAACAAACCAACCAAACACAAAATAGGGGCCTATCTACAGATGTCACTATAACAATAAACAACTTTTTCGCCTGTTATCACTGAACTTGACATGACGTCTAATCCCGCGCTTTGCGCTCATGCAACGCGTAACGGGGAGCGGAGTATTCTGGTAACTTGGGAGGGGTCACGGTTGTGAATTACTGATAGTGATATTATTTTGGCATATTATTGTATCGAATTCGGTCTCTGTATACAATTATTTTAATTATTGTGTGCAATATGAAAAAACGTTGATTTAAGTTATTTGGCTTGTTTTGGCCACTAACTTTGAATGAAATGCTTTATTCCATCATTATCTAGCAATTTGAGGATACTCCCAAGATTCAATTCTGATTTTGGGATTAACTTGAAAGAAACAGCAATTTGTTATGCCATGCATTAACCCTATCGGGCCAATTCTGTATACGGACCAATTCTGTATACGTTATAACACATAAGTCGGTGGCTTTAGAGGTGGCATCCCAAATGCTTGCAGGTCATTTGGAAAGCCATCTAAAAAGAATACCAGCAAAGACTAAGCTTGTTTTTCATAATTTAGATGTATTTTTCATGCTAATTCTGAATATGCCCTGAAAAATGAATAACTTTGACCTTTTTGAAACAAAAATTGACAAATATTGATCTTTGAGCGACTTGAGTCGCTTGCCGTGTTCAAAGGATTAAGCTTCACCCAAGTATGAGAGATTTACTGTTTTTGGTGTATCTACATGTTGGAAAGTTTCTTCAGGCGCCCTAAGCAACAATTCTCGACCATAGTTTTCACACTTCAACCAAGAAACCAGTGTATCATGTACGTGCATCAAGACATTGGTATCGTGCAGATAACACTTACAGCTCGATACTCAAGACGCACGGGGAGTCTACGGCTAGCAAAACAGTGAAATTCGCCTGAAACAATTACGAAGATATGTTTAACTTAACGAAACTGTTGCATTTAGGTACGTTTTGTTTTAGTTTTTTTTCACTAACAATATTCTACTTTTGATATTACTTCAATTAGAAAATCATGCAGGGGGACTTTTTTAAATACAAACTATTTTTTAGTTATAGAAAACGAAATTTCACACATTTTATAGTGCTTAAAATCGCGCACAAGAATGAAAGTTTTAGAAACCATGCCGTTTAACTGTGCACTTAACATATCCTCTTTTGTTTGATTGATCCAGGAACCAAAGAATTATGCATTTCATGCACGTCCAGGTACACGTCCAGGTACATGTCTCGGTTGTTATTTCCGAGAGTGTCTTATAATTTTTTACTGGTCTATTTGTTTGTATTTTAGTAATTTTTATATAAATACTACCATGATCACATGTCAAGATTGTCAGAATACGATAACTACGGGCATCTCATATCGATCGATACTGTAAAATCGTCAAAGTGTTTACCCTTAGGCGATGAAAAAATTGAAACATGCATGTTCCACGAGCCCGACTGACTGTGATTTACACTGTTAAAAATTTCCGTAAATTAAGAAAACAGATTTTCCGTAAATTTACGGAAACTCTGTTTTAGAAAACAATAAAAATAAAAAACAAAAAACATAAAAAAATTTAATTTACGGAAATATTTCAAAAATTTCTGGCAGCAAAATTTCCGGACTTTTTTTTTGGGTTCCGTAATTTTAAATTACGGAAAAATTCTGTTAAAATACACATTTTTCCATAATATGAGGCAAATTTCTGTAAAATTACTGTCAAAGTTCCGTTAATTGACAGAAATTTCTGTAAATTTACCCTAAAATGTCTGGAAATTCTGCTGCCAGAAATTTCCGTAAATTTACGGAAATTTTTTTAACAGTGTAGGTTTATTGAAAAAAAAAAACAAAGTAAAACGGCCGGCCGAACCTACCCTTGAACGGTCCGTCCGTAGCCTTTAAAGTTTTAATGCATGCTTTTACAAGCATTGTGTTTGTTTTGTTTGCTTGTTTTTCAATGAACTTAAGAATTATGCGATGAAGAAAATTGTCCGCCACAACACGCATATCTATAAAACTATGTACACTCCAGAGCTCCTCATATAGGAATTTAACCTGGTAGGGATACACTAACAAAAACATTTGAACTAGTGACATAGGAAGGGACATTTGTAATAAACAGTAATATATATAGAGAGGCAACACCAAACTATAAAAGGACCAGACTTACAGATTCGTTTGCAATTTAATTGCAGTTATACAACTATGCTATTCCTGCGGGTCTGAAAATCTGTGACATCAAACAATAAATTTAGTCACACTTAATAAAATACAAATCCTGTTCAGTCATCTCCTAATATTTGAAAGCAATTCTCAACTGAAGTGTGTTTTTTTGTACTTATAGGCAAAACCAGGAAAATCTAATTTAGTGCTATCCAGACACTATGCTATCCAGTCTTCCACCTTCCACCTTCCAACACACTGGAGTGTGCTTTCAAAATCTGTGCCAAAAGCAAGCCAAGTGGAATGTGGATTAAAACTGATGTCCCAAGTGCCTAAATAAAGTGGTAATGATATGGCTAAAGTTATTTAACACTTCAAAGTGTTAAAACAAAACATCACTTGACCTCTTTTGCCTAGGTTAAAGGTCGCATAGGGGTCATACCATATGAATTGGGACACTGTCTTATTCAATGATGCATGAGACCAAGTTTGAATCAAAATACAGGAAAGAATGTGAGTGCTAATAAAGTAATTAATTTGATTAGGCCTAACACTAAAACACGTTTACATCGAAATATTAACATGTTGCCTGATAAATTATTAACACTCAGTGGTTCATTATTAACAGCTACAAACATGTTTGCAGTGTTCAAAGAGGTCAAGTGATGTTTTGTTTTAACACGTTGAAGTGTTAAATAACTGTTAACCATTCTCATTAGCACTTCTATTTAGAGTGAGGATACCGTGTATAACAAAAACAAAAAAACAACCTAAAACAAACAAAAACCAAATACACACAAAAATGTTTTTCAAATTTTAAAAATGACTGCATGAAGATGTACATTTTATTGTGTCTAAAATTTGTCTCATGTCACAGAATTCTTTTAAGAGAGTCTGGAACATATGTCCCCAAGTATTTAAATTCCGAGACATTTTCCAGCTCAACTCCTTGATGGTCTTCACACAATTGTGTCGGAGATGTTGACGAGGAGTGTTTTGTTTTTTTTTGTTTTTTCCCTCATTAAGATGCAGGCTCACTATACGTTGGAAACAACCTCAACACTATGGAACAGGGCACTTGGTGGTGCGGACAAATTGCTATGAAGAGATATGCTACCTGCGATATTCAAATCGTGGAACCTGATTTCTGGTATGGGCTATGTTTCCATTTTCCTGTCATGCTTGTGTACTCGGGGGCAGCGATGAAGATGGACGGTGCTAAGATGTCGCCTGTAAAGAGGGGGGGGGGGGGGGAACATGAGATTCCAGAAAGGAGCGGCCCCCCAATTTCTCGAACCCCGGTTTTTTACATTTTGGAATGATACCAATGTAGGAGAATCACGGCTGAAGTGAATGAGCCGAAGACGCCGTCTTTATGTATAGATGATGATTTGGTACTATTCTTCTGTCGTGCACACAGAATCAAGCATGGGTTTTCTATGGGGAACGATTACGATAGCATGCAATTCAAAACAAGGTTTTGCCCGGTTTCTTTTCACCTGTTTTGTCCATAAACCTCAAAAAACGTTTTCTCGGTAGGTGATCTACAACACGACGCAGTGAAATTTGAGAGAAATTCGTATCCTAAAAAATCTCCACTCCTGTCACTTTAAAGAACACTAGCTGATATCTTGAATGCCTTCGTTCAGTCTCCCCATCAGGCAATTTAACGATAGCTGAAGAGTTTTCGTGTAACTTTATTGGTCTTTAGGCTTGTGTTAATGATTTCAGGAATATCATATGCATGGAGCATGTTAAACATGCGGCCTTGATGTCGAGAGGTTTTGAACACAGCCGTTAATGGGAGTAGTAGTAGCAGTATCAAGTGCATTTTTGGAATTAAACCTTTTAGATAATCTGCTAAGATCACAAAATACACTTAATAGGCCTATCTTTCGAATGTTAGGACCTACTGGTCCCTTCATCAGCGGGTGGCATTGACAGTGATTGAGCTGCGGGAATACAGTTTTTCTCTTCTAGTGTGCATGAACCAAAAGATTACAATAAATACACACGAAATACAACAATGGAATACGGTGTTTCTAGATGACATCAGCAAGGTATGGGAAAGGACTGACCCTTGTCAAGTTGTTTGCATAATCAGGATAATAGAAGACTCGACAATAAGTTCTGCAGGAGTCGCAATTTTCACAAGGCTACAGAGCATACCCCAACCCAAAACACCCAAATCGGTTTTTTAGCTCAAAATATTTGTACTATGTGAGGATATGATATTTTTGACATGATCTTATTGCCTTTTTGTCTTAAAATTCACACTGTGCAAGCACAGAAATATATACAATGCATGACATTGTGAGATGATTTTTGATTTAAAAACACCTTGAGGTATGATTAAGGATAGGGAGTGTTTAGAAATAGGCGGCACGATAAACCTACTACAGTGGGATACCGAATTCGGCAACCTTGCTCCCGCGACTACGGGGAGTACATGCGATTTCTTATTTAATGGCGACAGCGTCGCATTGTGTGTGGGCGCGTGCATCTAAACCCTGGGTTGTAGGAGAAAGTTAGACGTTAATCCGAACGGGGTGTGATAAGGATTTTCCTGTCAGAAAGTAGGAGACTTTGTAGGAGACTCAGTTTCACACAGTATAAATTTCTGCCACTCGTTAAGGCGATCAGGTTTTGGCAAATAACTTTCATTGCAGGTATTAACTAAAAATAGTCAAATAGAACGAAAGATAGCCACCTTAAATGCTCAATTTCAAAGGTTGAGGTGAATTCGGATCTTCCGGAAATACATTTATGTGTAATAAACAGTGCCATCGAACATAGGATACTGTGCTATAAAACAAAGTTCCTAATCCGGAATTTTGATACAAAGTTGTTATTTCTATATGAAGAACTTCACAGTGATAGGGGTAAGCCTTATGCACCTGCAAAAGCACGAAATTTGTGTGAAATGAGGGCGCCCCCTCCTCGGGAAATCTCCGTGTCAGCCTTTAATGCATGCATTTCGCCATAAGTAAATGTAAATCGCCCATCATTGTTCATTCCAGTTCAGAGTTACGAAAATTCAAATTACAAAATCCCCTTGATAATATGATCTGACACTCAATGGATTTCAAAATCAAACTGAAGTTTCAAAATATCTCGAGAACGTAAGTATACCGCAATTCTCCATCAGATTCATTTCAATTCAATTCAAAGCAATTTCAAAGCAAGACTTAACGGTTAGGACGCGCTTATGCATATCGGACAAAGAATTGACTAATGGCTGTTCTGTGGTAATGAATATTTACATTAAAATGATCGTTATTGGAAATTACCTATTTTGCAGAGGGTTTTCTTACTAACCCCGGAGATTTCAAAATTCAATATTATTTCAAAAATTATCATGATATTACTAAGATTTATTCAACGAAGGTTTTAGGAAGTGATTTGTAATGTCAATGGGACCGAGGCTGCCGTAGAAGTGACACGTAAGAATGCCATACATTACGTTTGGCACATACCAAAGCCCAAATGGAGGCAGAGGTCGTGTCCCCCACACCCCCGCCACGAGCTGGAATTTACCAAGAGGTGGCGCATATCATTGCCACCACAGAGATGGACTCTAAACCAAGAGTAGTGCTGCAGCAAGAGCCCGAAAAACCCTCTATTTTTCGAGGAACCAGATGACCCTAATTTGAACAAAGGCTCATATATCAAAATGAAGCTTGGAATCTCAGGAATCCGAAATTACATGATGCAAAAAATATTCAAACGTGTACAAGTTGAGGTGATGAGGGGGGGAAAGAGTGACCCCCTTGAATCACCAATAAATGAAATTGACACGGTATGCATCTACTATAGTACAAAATTGCAATGCTTTGCATTGCTGTTGGATATGCACCTATCAGGATTATGTATAGCACCCATTTATTAGTTCATCATTAATAATTCTAAATAAGTGTAGATCAACCAGGAGGAAGGGGGATGGGGTAAAATCGACCAAAAATAGATACCATCCTTTCAATGGTGGATGTGACTACAGCCCCGACTTTTTTCTCCCAGGCATTAAAATTGCTTAACTTATTGTAAAGGGACTCAGAATTTAATTCATTCATTGTCATTATATTGCACAAAAATTTAAGCTAAAACAGATGATTATTTACCTGGGGGGGGGGGAAGAAAGTATAGCATAAAGTGGGGGGTTGGTTGGGTTTATTGAAGTGAAACTGTATATACTTCCGTTTGTGATAAAGTTGATTAGGGGGAAAACGTAGATAATCATCAAGGTGAGATTAGTATAATTAATCATCTCCAATTATTTAAACTTACGTGCAGAAGGTAACAGGCCGGGGGGGGGGGGGGGGATGTTGTCTCAAAATCGGGAAATTTCCTTCTGACAAGCAACCCTTGGGACGCCCCTCCTATGGGCACGGGGGGGGGGGTTGTTTTTCTGCGAGTTTTCACTCGTTGAAGAAGATTTTATTGTTTGTTAATGTCTACTTATCATGCGGGCTTGCCAAGGTAGGTAATTATTCCCCCTATAGGCACTAATGTGGAATGTAATTTGAATATCAATTAACAAATCTGTTACCAAAAATTTTTCTACTTTTGTATAGGGCTCTACATGGAACAAAATTACTTATAAACAGGGCTGTACCACAATGCATATGTAATGCTGAGTATTGTTGTAAAATGGACCAGCCAGATATAAACATCAAAAATGATTTACAAGTTGTATCTGCGGAAGCATTGGTTCGTGAAACTTCGTGTTTTCATTTTTAGCTATTTTGACGCTTTCGAAAGCAATGATTTGCCCTATTTTCAAGGTAATAACCCCGAACTCATTTTATCCTGCCTTTGGACCCCTACGTACCAACGAGAGTGAAAACACCTTAGACAGAAGTGCATATTAATTGTTTTGTCCTTTAGCCAAAAAATACAACCACAGCACGGAACAAAACGCACAAAAAAACGCAAACAAAAGGACTCTGTAACTGAATGAATAACCAAGTAATACAAGAAACCTTTTGGTGCTGGGCACCAATGTGCCCCCCGCGCCGCAATGGGAGAATTATTAAAAACATCAAAAAGAGCCAAGCATTGAGAGATAAATAACATTTTCCAAGCTTGTGTAGGTGACTTTTATTGAAACACTGAATATGGAGAGTGTGTGCGTATCATAAGTGTTTGATTCAAGTTCCACTAACTTTTTTCAAGTTAATGATCACTGAAGTACCTCAATAGTCGACCCCTCAATTAACTGATGTCAGCTGCCAAGAAACTGTCAATATTTCTTAATATGCAATGATATAGTACTAAACCGGGCACTGTTGGCAGTTCGCCCAACTGGCATGATAGGCCTATTGACCCCCACTTAAACACATGGAAATAGAACCTTGTAAAGATCCACTAACATTGTATAAAAAACACTGAAAATACAATCTATCACACACTGTCTCATCATTTTATTTTACACCAAAACTATCTTGTTTGCATAAATATTTATGTCATATCATCCACACCATTAAGTACTTTAGCAATGTTCATAATTTTCAGTTGTCATGAAAATATGTTCGGAACAAGGCTTATTCATGCTTCAACTACAGCAAAAAAAAAAAAAAAAAAAGACTTTTTCCCCCCCCCATTTTGGGTTCCGTTAAGTTATTCAACATCTATAGCCCCGAGCTCCCGCGCGGGGCAATGATTATCTTGAGAAGTGTACGTTCAATATGACGTCACAGAAGTAAACCTATGGGGGAATTGAATTGTACTTAAATTAGTCATTGATACCAAAGTTGCTATCATAGAAGTTTGGGCCATGGTCACCCCCACCCCCGCAGTAGGCCAGGGGGTTTTAAAAAATAGTCTGGTTTAACAAAGAGTAAAGCATAGGGCAAAGGCAATTCATTTCAGCCCCGGGTCTTCTTAGTAGTCTTAGTGTAAAAAGGGTACGGGGACGTGCGGTATTTTCAGCCGTTTTGTATAATGAACGGTCCCTTTTTCTTGAAATTGTATAAGAAAGGGTTGTTGATTTCTGTTTCAAGTATCTTTTTACAGTGGTCCATCAGGTATGAAGAATGCTACAAACCAACAAAAGTGAAAATAGTCTGCCAGAAAGGCTCAAAATAATTTTACAGAAACTATCTCTCACCTTCTGGACTTCCCCCAAGAACCTCCACCAAGCAGGTAAGGATGGGTAGCAAATCTTTCATATTTGGTATATTTTTGGGGTAGTGGTTCAAACACCCGACCGCATCGCACATCCCTACCCAAACCAAACCACCCCAGTGAACTTTCCTCCGGCGCGTTAAAATGCCAAAAGTTTTTGTAAAAAGCTTATGGGTACTCTTTTCCTCATCCTTCTGGTCATTGAAGCAAATAAAATGTGAAGGTACTATCTGGAGTTAGGGTATGCCATGAAAGTCGAAGGGTAAGAGGGGTGGTTGCCATCCAATAATATTTAATGGTACATTTTTAGAAATATTATGCACAGTATGGCTCTAAAACTCTTATGTTTTTGTAATACTAGTCAATTGCCATTATTTAGAGCTGAAAACCGCATGGAAATCCGATATTCCTACCTTTTTAGTGCAAAATTGGATTTTTGTCTATTTTCTGAGGAAAATGCCTATTTTGCTTATTCGTGGACATTATGACGTCATTGTTACGCCATACTAGGTATGTTGGTACTTATTTTGGTAGCAATGGAAAGAAGACTATACCTATGCACTGTTATCAAAATCATTAGCATCGGATGTTTTATAACGAACTCCCCTGGGGAGGGTGGGGGTAATCCCCCGTAAACCATGTCCGGGGGGGGGGGGGGTAATCCCCCGTAAACCATGTTATAAAAGGCAGAATAAGACGAGGGTTCAAGTTTAACTCAAACATAAACCATAGAAACAAAAGATGATTGCGCTGTAGGTGTATAAATTTGCTTAACTAATAATTTCTTAGCTATAAAAGAGTTACGCCGCAGGCCTATTTTACCATTTTTCAGCTAAGAAAGATGCCCCTCATGCCTATAAATTTACTGAACTAACCATTTCTTAGCTAAGATGATTATGCCACAGGTCTATAGATTTACTGAACTAATCATTTCTTAGCTAAAAGAATTCTGCTGCAGGTCTGAACTAATCATTTCTTAGGTAAGAGGATTGTACTGCAGGGAATATTACTGAACTCATCATTTCTTAGCCAAGCGCCGCAGCCATATAAATTTACTGAAATAATCATTGCTAAGCTAAAAGGATTGTGCCGCAGGCATATAAATTTACTTAACTTATTTCTTAGGTTAGATGATTTGAGCTGCAGGCCTATATATTTACTGAATTAATCATTTCTTTTAAGAGGGTCCGCCGCAGGCCTATAAATTTACAGAAATAATCATTTTCTCAAATAGGAAGCTTACGCCGCAGGCTTATAGATTCATTGACGGACTATAAATACATAAATAGGTCGTAGGCCTAAAAAATTTACTGAACATATCATTTCTTAGATAAGAGGGTTGCATTGCAGGCCGATAAATTTACTGATTTAATCATTTCTTAGCCAAGAGCGTTGCGCCGTAGGTCAATAAATTTACTTAACTATAGCCATTTCATAGCTGGTTGCGCAGCAGTCCTATAAATTTTGTGAACTAGTAAAAAAATAAGAAGGCCCTGAGCCTGAAAGAAGGCAGGGCTTGAAGAAATGAGGGAAGTTGTGGGGTAAAATATTTCTTTAGATAAGAAGATTGCGCCGGAAGGCCTATATATTTACTTAACCAATGATTTTATTAGATAAGATCTCACCGC
>JAMKCH010038518.1:0-14335 GCA_023653785.1 Ophioderma brevispina | reverse complement strand
AGCTAGTAATAGCAGAAAGTCTTTTGGAATTACCATCATGTTTTGGTGATCCTCACAATGGCGAGCTACTTCTAGGGCAAGTCAAATTGGATTATTCGCACCACTCCTATGGAAGATTTAGGAAATGTCTTCCACATGGGGGTATGGATATTCTAAATGAAATAGGAATAGTCCATTGGGTAACAGAATATGATATCTCACACCCTCTTTAGAAGACTCTTAAGTCTCCACAGTAGTACTGATTTCAGTGATGGAATTTCAGTGGGAGTATGGGTATCCCAGTGATGATCTAATGCTTCATCATGGTTTCGAGAGGTTGTTATAGAATCATATTTATTTCATTTTATATTTCAGGTCATTTGCAGAGTAGAGTCGTCTACTACCTCATGAATATTCACATAATTCCGAGAACAATATATCTGACCAGAGTGAGTGAACATTTTATTATTATGATAATAGAAATTTTATCTGTTTTTTATTTTTTATATATTTATTATTTTTCTTTATGATGCAAATGCAGATTGTCATCTAAATGCATCAGTAAATGCCTAGTGTCACTATTAGGTAATGCACGCTCTCTACCCAGGGCTCAGTTCACATGATAAGGCATAAAAAAAATGTTCGTTTGGCGTAACCCGACCAACTCTAAAAAAAACCTGCCGGCTCAAAAGTTTTTTATGCAATTAGCACAAAATAAAAAAAATGTTCTGCCGACCGACCCATTATTTTCATCCACAATTTAAAAAAAATATTTTTTTTACCAACACAAAGACAAAAAGGTAACAAAACAAGACAATAAAGCAACTACAACAAGTAAAATAAAAGATATTTGCTATGTCATTGAAAAAAGCTTTAAATAGTAGCATATTGTATTCATTTTGGAGTAAAACATTGAGAAGATCTTAAAAAAAAAATATCTGACCGACCAACCCTGATATTTTTTCTCTGTTACGCCAAACAATTTTTTTATTCCTAACAGAAGCTGACCCATGTATGTTCTGGGTATCATTAGTAGTACTAAAAAGGGGTGTATTTGCTCCATACACTGGTGAATAAAAACTATTTAACTGCACCATGGGAATTGAGATTTTTTTGTTCATTGTGTGTGTGTGCATGCGTGCGTGCGTGCGTGCATGCGTGCGTGTGTGTGCATGTGTGCAGCAAGATTTAGGTTAATTGCCATTTGGTCTAATCCCATTTGGTCTAATCCCATTTGGTCTAATAACCATTTGGTCTAACTTCAATTGGTCTAAACCCATATTGTCTAATACCAATTTGTCTAATAACCATTGCGTCTAACATTAAAGGGCCATTCAGGCCATTTCTCAGTAACCAATTAATGGGCTATTCCTCCATTTGCCAAAGGGGCCATTCCATCATTTACCTTGGAAAGGGCAATGCAATTTTATTTAAAATTAAAGTGCCATTCCTTCATTTACCAATGAAAGGGACATCCTCAATTTACTAATTATTAAAAGGCTATTCCTCCATTTACCAAATAACCGGCCATTCCTCAATTTACCAGTTAAAGGGCCATTCCCAATTAAAGGGGCATTATATGATTTTCTGAAATGGTTTAATTGGATTTAAGAGGCATTATGTAATTTTCAAAAAAAATATGACAGGAATGTATTTTTGCACCATTTGAAGAAGAGCACTCTCGAGTTCATGTTGACCTCAAATACTTTGTGTTACACTACATTTTCTATTTTGCCAAAGCATATTTTATGTCCATCTTGAATCTTATTTGTTCAAAAACTGTCTGCCAACCAATAACTTGTCTTAGGTGTCTCATGCATTGCGTCTCCAAGGATCATTCCACCATACAAGTGGGTTTTATGCGTCATTGATGCTCTCGTTTGAATCAAGTGTTTAATTCTGTAGAAAAAAATTATTTCGGGAAAAATTATTTAGGGAAAATTAAAAACACCTATTATTTCAAATAGAAACACTCAATCTGCAAAATCTAACGTGAGAATTTTCAAAGTTTGATTTCCTTTCATATGACACCTTATTCATCACCAAGGGAGTTGTAGTTTCTATGAAAAATTATGAAAAGTGGATACTTCAGTATTTCTAGAAATACCTTAACAAAAAAGTGTTGTTGTGACCACCTGTTCTTTGTTTTTGATGACACACAGAAAAATACAAAATTGTATGGATTTTTGATATTTCTTTAACCATTAGAAACAAACACCAATCTTATAACTCATCAATTGAGAATAATTTAAAGAAAATAAGTGGTTTTTCACAAAATTGCCCATTTTGGAAAAAAAAAAAAAAAAAAAAAATGTATTTTTGCACCATTTGAAGAAGAGCACTCTCGGGTTCATGTTGACCTCAAATACTTTGTGTTACACTACATTTTCTATTTTGCCAAAGCATATTTTATGTCCATCTTGAATCTTATTTGTTCAAAAACTGTCTGCCAACCAATAAAAAAACCAAAAATTATTTTCAGGAAAAATTATTTAGGGAAAATTAAAAACACCTATTATTTCAAATAGAAACACTCAATCTGCAAAATCTAACGTGAGAATTTTCAAAGTTTGATTTCCTTTCATATGACACCTTATTCATCACCAAGGGAGTTGTAGTTTCTATGAAAAATTATGAAAAGTGGATACTTCAGTATTTCTAGAAATACCTTAACAAAAAAGTGTTGTTGTGACCACCTGTTCTTTGTTTTTGATGACACACAGAAAAATACAAAATTGTATGGATTTTTGATATTTCTTTAACCATTAGAAACAAACACCAATCTTATAACTCATCAATTGAGAATAATTTAAAGAAAATAAGTGGTTTTTCACAAAATTGCCCATTTTGGTCCATTTTCTTAACTGCCAAAATCAGTCCCCATACAAAGTCTATGGGAAATTGAAAACACATTAGGTGACATATCTCTAAAACATCTTTTTGGAAAAAATTAAAATTTGGCACACGTTTCTTTCACCAATACCAACATTTCATGAGAATTTCAACCAGATCTGGGCACGAAGCCGTAGCCGATAATCCTACCTTAAGTACTAGAGGATAAACATTATTTTGACTGGGTTTAGTCAAATATAAATCCAAGGTACAATTATCCTATTTTTAATAAAGCAAAAATCACTTGTTAGATAATTATGTATTTTATACTTTTAAGAAAACTCGGTTGTGTTGATTTTCCACAATAGCACAAACTATTTTAACGCAGGCTGTACCATATGATTAACAAAACAGGACTATCTTGAGACACAGTTTTAAAATAAAAGTACTACTCTGACATTTTTACCGCTTCAGATAGTAGTTACGGAATAATAAAGCTCTTGCACACAATCATTACTGTACATGAGTTTTTTCCATAAGACTATCTGAAACAGTAAAAAGCATTCAAGCCAAACTTAATAGATCTAAACAGTTGACTGCATCGATGGGTATTTGCAATTATTATTTCACACCTGAAAATTTCCCAACAGCTGTGTGAAACATTCAAAAACTAATAATCACACATTTTAACAATGAGTTATGATATACACTTCATATGTTTAATTTCTCTCAAATTGATAACATCAATATTGCTTATTATATGCCTAATCAAATATTGAGCCTGCAATTAAAGGTGCAACGAGAGTTTTCAAATAACAGGTGTCCTAAAAAGGTGAACATTTTTATTTTTGCACTGGTCTGAAGCTTTCTATCAAAAATATCCCCATCTGAAAGGATTAAGCTGAGAACTGTTTCTTTGGTACAAAAATTGTGAAATTTCTGATTTCCTATAGGAGGATAAAATATACGAATTCAGCCTATATTTTCTATTAAAATATAAGCATATACAAATCGCTGTTTGTTTTTGTTTTAAGATATTTCTGTAGCGAAATAAAAGGTATAGGGAATCCATCGAGTGTCTAATCTGTATGGAATCCTACATATCGCAGAAAATATAGAGGTCTTGAAATCTCTCGCTGCACCTTTAATTACTGAACCTGAGTGCCTTCAAATAAACAAAACAAACTGTTGGGTAAACTTGCTCTATTGATTTGTGAACTTTGATACCAAATTGACAAAAATATTTTAATGAATATGTGTACTGCAAATTGCAAAGAAGCTTTTGATTTCTTGCATCTCGCTGTACAAACTCGGGATTTTGACACCCATACTGAAGGCTGCATGTGTTCATTTATAGTTTTCCCTCAAAGGGGAGAGGTATCTAATATGCATATTTGAAAAAAATGGAGGGGGAGGGATTTTCTGTGGCATCACTGTATGCCAACATGTACAGCAATTCGGAAAATTCACACTTATCAATAGCCAATGAAGCGATATACATTCTATGGTGCTAAGTTGCATGGATACACTCATTTTTTTTCTAATTTAGTTTTAGACTAAATTTAAATAAATAGCATTCTAGAGATTATTGAAACGGTACAAAACTCAACATTTCATAGCTTTTTTTTCTCAATCTATTCGGTGTTCACCTGGTGAGCAGTGATCGTTCTTCCTGATATTTTTTTAATTCTATGCCAAATTTAAGTGCTGGGCAGTAGTATTGGTTTTGAAAGAAAAATGATCACCATGGAAAAAGCAACCTTTTTTTAGCAGATACAGGGTGAGTCCAAAGAGTTTCACTCGTTTTGTTTGAATTTTTACAGCAGTGAACAAATTACGAAAGATATTGACTATACATATAAAATAAGATTATTTCACTACTCTAGAGGAAATTTGATTGATTTTTGAACTTTGCATGAGAAGTTATGCTAACTCAAAGATAGGTACCATTTCCACTATGTACACGGAATCACGTTGTGGATATGGCCCAAAGAGACTTTGGATGAGTCTACACAAGTACATCATGACATTCGTTGCTTGCTTTGATACTTGTGTAAACTTTCAAATTATCAAGAAAAATGTCAAACTATTTCATTATTCTGAAATCCTTAACAAATTATAGACTCTTACACCCAAACTTTGAAGCTTATTTCAATGAATGTTCGACATTGTTCACATATCTTTTCGCAGGAACGTAGAATGAAATATAATATGAAGGCAATCCTATGAAATACAGCCGGTTGACCCACACTTGTTCACCGATACCTTCTTAATTCTGATGCGGGGATACTTGGGGAATAATATTTGAAACATACACACAATTAAAACCATCTGTTTTTCCCTTTGCATATCAATCCTTTCTTTTCCCTTCCCTGTGTTTCTGTTAGTCTTTTCGATTGTCCTTAACCTGGTAGCTTACCTACTCCTGGACAGACCCAAGGGGGAGGGGAAATGCATCCCCTTCCCCCTGCCTGATACTACTAAGTTATTGACTGTTGTTAAGGAATTTTATCAACAACAGTTGTTAAGGATTAGGTAATGGTTACTCGAAAAAAGGTTAAGCATTTAGATAGCTTTAGATGGACCATTAACTCAATGGGCTGCTGTGCTTGTGGAGTAAAGAATTGTAAATCGTGTCAATATGTTTTTGTGGCTTCCGTTATTTAAGTTACCAATATCTACACTATGCGAAAAGGTAAACTGTCGATTTTTTTACCAATGGATGTGGATATTAATAACGCTATGGTTCCATGTATTAAAAAAGCAATTTCTAAACTGTTAACTATTTTTATATTTTCCTGAAACGAGTGTAAATCTTTTTGACTCACCCTGTATTCACCCCAAATAGATTTTTTCCTTAATTTAGTGCATTGACTTTTTCTTCCTACCTCCCTGAAAATAGCAGACATTGACATGTTTTACAGGTGCCCCTAGTTTAAAATGTCTCTCCCAATGATTTTGTCTTTGTTTTTTGCTGATTTGTGTAGCACTCTGTGCTTTACATTGGTTCTCTGCGACTTTGGTCTCTCACCACTTAACAACTGACCAAACATGCAGGTACATGTTTTTTCTAATGAAGTTGCGTAACTAATTGGCCAATGCACATTGATGAAGATCTGACTGCACTACTTTCGGCCTCGAGTGCATGTTAATATTCCCATATCAGCAGAGGTCGCGGCTCGGCTTCGCCTCGATCTCAGCCTTCGGCTTCGGACTCGGCTTAGGCTCGCATGACTAGGGCACATAGCTGCGGGCTAAGCTCTGACGCTATTTGTTGTGAACTGTGGTTCTAATTTCTGTGCTAAGCCACTGCAACTCACACATGATTGGTGTAGGTCGCGCATACGGTATCACCTTGCATCGGCGTGTTGCGTTTTTTACTGTGTTACACGGTGTGCGTGAACCATCACTTCCACAGTGTCTATCCTATACTGTATCTCAGCATTTCAAGCGACGATTTGAGGGGGCGCATCTGCTAGTCACAATCCTGACTAATTATGATCAGCCTGTACCTGTGTGCTTGGGTAGTCTAAGCCATAAAGCAAAGCCCAAGGCACAGGGCTCCAGCATATCTGTGCTTTACATATAGTGTCTTGGTAGGCGTACATTGCTTGTATTATTGCTGACTGTGGAAAGGTTAACATAAGTAGATTCCACATTCACATGTATGTCATGTAAATTGTGTGAAGTTGAAAAACTAGCACTTCATGCTAAAATGTGACTAAACTATGAATACCAAATACTGTATGTGAAATCCAAATTGGACAGCGTGCTAAATTACTCCCTATGGGGGACTTTGCTTAAGTAGGAATATGTGTGTGATCATGATTTACAGTATTTTGCAATACTTCTCACTTTACGCAGCATGGTGAAAGCAACCTAAATCTGCAAGGAAGAATAGGTGGTGACTCTGACCTGTCAGAAAGGGGATGGAAGTATGCCGATGCGCTGAGTAAATACATGGAGAGCCAGCAGCTGAGTGACCTCAAAGTGTGGACAAGTCAATTCAAACGCACAGTCCAGACCGCAACGCACATAGACGCCCCCATAGAGCAATGGAAAGCTCTAGATGAACTGGATGCTGTAAGTGCGATGAAAATTGAACGTAAAGATAAATTTATGTCCCACCTGTATGTGTTGGGAAGACGGGAAGTAGCTTGAAATTTACATAAATTATGTATGTGCATTATTTTGTATGTGTGTGCCATTTTGGTTAAGTATTCATGCCTGACATTTTCTTTATCTACCTAGGGTGTATGTGATGGCCTTACCTACCAAGAAATTCAGGAGAGGCATCCTGAAGAGTTTGCCCTCAGGGACCAAGACAAGTACCACTATAGATATCCAATGGGAGAGGTAAGTGGATTAATGTGGCAGCTATATTAAATTGCGAGATTGGTATTACATTAAAATTAGGACTGGCCAGCGGCCACCATTTGTCTACTTATGTCAATGCTTGTTGGAGGGGGGATGTGTAAGTTTAGAAATGAATTGCATGAGTCTAGTAGTTCAATGCATGCAGTGCTTGTATCAGCAGTGTTACTGTGGGGCTTTTAAAAAATGGACATAACACAGTAATGCATGTATTTGTATTTTATTTTTTGTGTGTTTAAGTGCGTGAGAAAACCTAGTGACCTTATGGAAAGGTATACCAAAAATGCATGTTTATGTAGCTGTAACAGAAATTGTTAAAAATGAAAGGTGGTAGCTTTTTAAAATGAGTGTCTTTTAAATACATTGATTTTATTGTTGTTGTTGTTCCACAGTCCTACCAAGACCTAGTAGCAAGATTAGAGCCTGTTATTATGGTAAGTGTATTTAAAATTAAAGAGAATTTTCTCTCTTAATATTCCTGATACATGGATATTTTACCCAGATTTGAACCAATTCCTCAGTATATTATCATGAAATGTGTCCTGCAGTGTTTGTCACACCCTGTTGGAGCTGCAGGCAGTTGAAGTTTGCTTGAACAAAGGGATGAAATTGTCTTATAGTAGATTCAACCCATCGTGTCACCGGAGGAAAAAGTTTTGGACAGCGTCGATTAGTTGGGAGAGGAGGCAGATTATGTGGCCCGTTTCACCTGTTTCATGAACGAACTAAGATAATCTTGCCTTTCATGTTAACATAGACTTAAGAGAATGCAAAGACTTTTGTGTTCCTATTTCCAAAAGCACGGGCGCTCAAAGGCCAGTGACATTCAACTCACCTGTTACATATAATTTAAATACCATTGAAGCAAATACGATTAGTCAGTATGTATTGAAGGTTAATGCTACAATAAATGCGTTACGTTGACTTGAATGATTTCGATTAAGCACAAAATTGATTTTATTTTTCTGCTATCGAACTGCATGTTTCCATAGATTTAGGGTGGAATTTTAATTTCCATCCACTGCACATCCCCTCATACAATGCCAATACCTTCGAAAAAGTACTAGAGGTGACATGATGGGTTAAATCTACTATAGTACGATCTAAAATTGGTCATACTTATTAGAAATGAACCAATTCTTCAGTGTATCCCTTGTAATTGTGCTCTATTTTAAAACATTCTTATTGGTCGTATTGCCTTTGCCCTGGACATGAAAGCATTATTTCCAGATATAGAGCCTCTTCAGGTGATAAATTTCCTGAAGGAATTTGTATAAATATTTTAACTGTCCTTATGATCATTGTTCATAGCTTTGTAATTAGAATTAACAGAAGTAAAATATCTTAAAATTGTAATGTATTTTATATTTATGTGTATTGTAAAATGTTTGATGTTCTAAGTAACCATAATGACACAATTGTTGGTTGTCATTAAATTTTAATGCCTTACCTTCCCTTCTTTCACATAAAATGTTGTGTTTCCTTGTTCATCAGGAACTTGAAAGGCAAAAGAATGTTTTGGTTATCTGTCACCAGGGAGTAATGAGATGCCTGCTGGCATACTTTCTGGACAAGAATTCAGGTCAGTCGATTGACTCCCAGTAAATAGAGAATTGCAATTTGTACTTTAAGGAGACATGAGGACATTTCCAGTTAAAGCCACCCCAATTTTTTCAAAGCTAGGGTTTTTGCATATTTGGAATGCTTACCAATGTATTAGATCACACCTGAAGTGAATAAGCCGAATACGCTGTCTTTATGTAATAAGATGAGGATTTAGTATTTGCTGTCGTGCACATAACAAGAGAAAATCAAAGGACGATTTTCTATGGGGACAATAATTAATTATGATGGCGGGCAAGTTCAAAATAAAGTTTGTGGTTTTCTTTTGTACTTGTTTGTCCAATACACCTTTGAGAGAAATTTGTATTCTCAAAAAGATCTCCTCCTGTCACTTTAAAAGTATTTTTAAAGAGAATAATGAGAGCCACAAAATCTTATTTCCAAATAAGCTCCTTTGTGTAATGTCATGAATAAGTGGAATCACATGATGTGCTAGTGCACAACTTCTCCTTCACAAGTGTATAATGATTGGACTCCAAAGGGGAGAGTGTGTGTGCATGTTTCTATTGGCTGTGCAAATTTTAACAATACAGTGACATCTGATAAGACCTGAACAGACCAATGAGTTACAATACTGCTACCACCAGCGACTACAGTTCAGTGGTTGTACTTGTACATACATTGACATAACTGACCTTGTGTGATCTGAGTATCATATATCATACCCAAAAACCAGAGGTGTATTTTCTAAATACATTGGTGAATGGAAGGTACTGAACTGTGCCAAGGGAATTGAGATTTTAATAGCTCTTAGTCAGAGTATATAACAGAATAAGAAAATTAAAGCTTGTTATGTGTGGTACAGTTGCAATGAAAAAATGGCATTATGAAAACATATTAAAACTTTTAAAAATATTAATTATGTGTATGTATTACACTTGTATTTGCTTTTCAGATGAGCTTGCATACCTGAACTGCCCCCTGCACACTGTCATCAAACTAACCCCAGTGGCTTATGGTAAGTTAGAGATGCCAATCAATTTTGTTAAACCAGAAAAAAAAATACACAGCCAGATTATTTTTAGGAGTACCTTTTGAGGTGCTATTGAAGTAGCCTTGGAGTACCACCTAGGTATACATGCAACTCCCATACAGGGAGTACCTCAGAACGTACTCTCATGCAAATGACCTTCAACCTTAAATGCTATTTAGTAATTCTATTCAGTATACAGTGGTCAAATTATGTTCCATCATTTTACATATGTAGCGGGGGGGTCTTTAGTCAAGTCTGTGTGTATCTGTTCAATATGCGGGGTCTTTAGTCTGTGTGTAAACCGTTCGATATGCGTAAAACTAGCCCCGGAGTTGATGGCCGTTTTGAATTCGCTGTTGCTGTTAGGTTGGTATGTCCTTCCCCTGATATATAGAGGCATTTAGGGGGTGTTGGTGATGTGGAATTCAAATATCACTATTACTAAAAATAGTAAGAAGAGAAACAAAGGCAGCCCCCATGGGTCATTGCCTACTACATTTTGTTCGCTCCCAAGTTAACAGTGACGTCTTTGTAGTCTTGCTAGTGTTTCAAACATGCTGCCTTTATTAATGTGCGTATAATGCCGATTCCGAGGAGAGCAACAGCGTAATCTCAGTAACATGAAAACTGGCTGCGTAACCTGCAAAAAAAAAAAAAAAATCAGTGGTATCACTGTCAACTGGAGGCTAAACAAAGTATGGTCAGTAGTAGTAAATTGTAAATATTACTATTTTATGAGTAAAATTTATTCCCTGGGAATTATTCTTACCATCCCTAACTTAAAGGGAAATTTTGGAAACAGAACTTGATTTTTTTTCTTGAAAAAAGGACAAATTTTATCACAAATTTTGACTCAAAAACATTTCTAACACTTTCTGAAGTCAAAATATTCACACAAGTATGACTGTTTTTTGATGCCTGATATACAGGATGTACTAGCCCTAATTTTGCATATTTAACCTTAGCTAAAGTTTGTACAATTGTAATTTTGAGTCAGTATCTGATTATAATCTCACACTCCATTTATGCACCTCTCAAACCAGTGGGAATATACTAGGGCAAGTATGGTGGTTCCGAGTGTGCTTTAACAAGGAGAGTTGTTCTATTTGACAGGATGCCGGGTTGAGACTGTTCCTTTGAACGTTGAGGCTGTGGACACACATCGACCAAAGCCTGAAGTATAATAGACAATTATATTTTATATCTGAACTGAACTTGACCAGATCAGTTACGAGAAGTACCAGCACTTGTTGTAGAGTTCTGCTGAAGTTCATAATGTTGCTTGGCGGAAAAAAACTATGTACAATTTGGCCTTTGAATTAAAACCGATATGCAATTTGGCCTTTGAATTAAAACCGCTCTTAGGTGACCCTGTTTGCAATTTGGCCTTTGGATCAAAACCTCCTATATGAAGTGTGGGGCCCAGTTTCTTAACCTCAGTGTGCAAATGATGGTATAAGCCACATCAAGACAATTTTTTTACTCCATAGCTGCTTGTTGAACCCTTCCCATCATGCATAGGACCATTGCATGTGGAGCTACCAATGCATGGAATATCTCATAGGAAATGTGTGCCAGCTTGAACCCTTCCCATCATGCATAGGACCATTGCATGTGGAGCCTTACCAATGCATGGATATCTAGAGGAAACTGTAGTGCACACAAGTGACATACCATATGTTATGTAATTGTAGTACTAAGAAAATTTGATGCATATTTTGCAACCGGCCCTTAATAAAAGACAGTGCATAGTTAATCCTTCACGGATTGACTACTTGGTAACCGTTAGATAAAAAAACCCAATCGAAATGCGACCACACAACACTCACATCAACACACACACACACCACACGGGTTAATGCATCGAATGTATGGGGGAATGAGGAGCGCCGTGACAGCATGGCGATTCCGATGTTCAGACCGAAAGTGAGCATGAAAGAGGGCCCCACTGCGCTCGGGGTTCTTCTACCTGTCCGCTAGCCGAGTTTTCCCGAGATATCTAATGCATAAAGCACAAGAAAATACTCGATGCGCCGGTGCAGCGCGTGTGGCTTGCATCAGTAACACACACACATACACGGTTTATGCATCGAATGTATGGAGAATGAGGAGCGCCGTTCAGCGCGTGACGATGCCGAGGGTCAGACCGAAAGGGAGAATGAAAGAGGGCCCCACTTCGCTCGGGGTCTAACCTGTCCGACGCCCGATTTTTCCCATATATCTATGCATAAGCACCAAGAAGATACTGATGTGCCGGTGGCAGCGCGTGTGCAGCATCAGGTACATACACAACCACACACACACGTTTTTGTTAACCCAGCCCCTGTTCTCGTGACCAGATTGTTGTTGTTTTTTTTTACCCCCAGTTTGTGGTAACCCTAGTCCTGTCTCGTGAAAGAATTTTAAAACCCAGGGGTCAAGCAATGTTTGCAGTGACCCGGCCTCCAAAGGGACGAAACCATGATGAAAACTGAACTGCGAACACGTTAGCAATTACTGTGTCTCGGTCCATCTTGGATTGTCGCTTTTAGTACAGAGATTAAGTTGTAAATTTTCATAATATGAGCAAGGTTATTAGGGAATATGAAAAGCAAAAGAAATGACATATGGGAAGGGGCTTCAGACCTCTGTTTGTTCACTTTGAATTCAAATTTACTTGAAACATTATGGGTGGAATCCCAAATCTGAGATGAAATTGTTAAAGTGCTGTGCACATTGACGGCAATGCACAGCTTGTCTGGACTTAGTCACAAGGCACCTAGTAATGTTAATATGTTAGTGCAGTTGGCTAATTCAGCAGACGGTTCAATTGTACTTTTTGGCGTTGCTACGCCTTGCGCAAATACTGTGATCGGCGTGAGAGACGCATCTCAGATTTTGATTCAGGCATTTTAGAGGAGATTTTGCTGTAGCCAGAAATCATTTCAAACTTTTAATATGCATTAAAATTGATGAGAATGCAAATTTTTTTTTTTTGCACCATCAGGTTTTGACACTGGGGACCACTTGCACAGGACAAGGTTTTTGGTATTCAAATGTCAAATAGGTTCCTCACCAGCAATTGGTACTAAAATTTTGGCTACTTGCCAGTTTCAAATGTTAAATGCTAATGGAAGAATTGAGGATTTTTCTGGACCTTTTGGGAGCATGTCTGCCATTTATGGCAACAAAGCAGAAATTTACTAGATCATGAAAGTGCTTAGGTTCTTTGTATAACTGATTTAGTCAAACAGTTTGGATTCTTTTAACGTTTTAATGCTGGAGGCATACTGGTTGGATCTTACTTACTGAACAAATAGAACACAGTGTACTTCACTATTAAACATTGTCCAATGTTTTTCACAACTGTGATCCAGCATAGGATTCCACTGTGATCCTGCAGTGTTCCAGCAGGAACCAGCAAAACAAATTTTTACAACTTTGTGACACGGCTAGCATGCAATGGCAACCACACGTGTTGGTTTGGTGCCATGCACATACTCGGAATGCAAACTGTACGCACAAAGATCAGTCAAGTAGAGTGTACAAGCTTCAAAATGTCATGAAACACCATCTTGTGACTATACCTGTGTAATTCTAAGCTATTAAACATTACTCAATCCCAGGTTGCTTGGTGTTCTGATGGAAGTCTTAACCACCTGGGCACTACCACCCATAAGAGAAGATTTCAATAGCGTCCCACAATGCATTGCTTTTTCCAATTGACGTTTTTGTACAGGTTATGATGTGGGCGTTAGTGATTTTGAAAATGGCTTAAATTGACAGTACTGTCACCAAACTTTGATTTAGAGGTTTAATTATCTAACGGGGATCCACATGGCAACCTGTACAAAACTTCCAATGGAAGCAACTGCATTGTGGGAAGCTATCAATATCTTCTCTTACCCCCATGATACCAATCGGTTCTAATTGACTCATTCAAGGAAACAACATGGGATAGCCCTTTCCAAATAGTAACCAATCAATATAGTGCTTCTGTCTGTATAAACCATACTTGCAATGAACGATTAGTTGGGGATGTGCAAACATGAAGAACAGGCAAGGTCATTCTCATGTGGGAATGCTCTGTATGCTTGTAAGAATGGCTACGTTTCTGTGAGGTTAAGTTCATGTGAAATGTTACTATTATGTAGTTTCGAGCACTTGTTCGCCCCTCGGGTTCAATGTTCAGCAGGCGGGGTAACCTGTTGATTGCTTTGTGTAGTGTGTTGTGTGTGGTGTCGTGTGTCTATTAATTTGTGGATGTGTGGTGTGTGTGTGATGTCTGTGGTTAAAAAATTATGACCCCAAATGACACGCAGCTAGGAGCCCGACCCGAGTAACATTATATTATCGACATCTGAAGTTTCCATTGCAACTCTAAGTTCTTAAAATAATAGATTTAAAATTTTGCTTCAGAAGTGGGAATCGAACCCACAGCCTTTGATTACAAGTTGAGCACTCATACAGGCACACACACGCGCCACACAGCTCGAGCCGGCAGGAGATGTTTTCTGTATACTTTAAATAAAGCGCAAACACACACCTTCTTGATTGACGAGATTACCTGGCGCC
>JAMKCH010038517.1:0-21295 GCA_023653785.1 Ophioderma brevispina | reverse complement strand
GTCGAACGCACAAAGAAAGCGAAACACGTTTTAGGACGCACCATTAGACTTTTCAAGGGGGGGGGGGGGGTTTGGAATTTTGGTTGAGGGCAAGTTTTTGTTTTTCGTTTGCTTTGGCGTGGCAAGTTTTTTTTTTTTTTTCTTCCAAGTCATAGGCTGGATTTTTTGTTTTGCTTACTTGAGGACGTGGTTTTGCGTAAAAGGTGTAGGTAAAGTTTTTTTTTTGTTTTAAATGGAAAGTGGGGAAACGTTTTTTTTTTTTGCTTCATATGGTGGGTGAAGTTTTTTTTTGAAAAAAATAAAAAAAGTAAAAAAGCCCCCCCCCCCCCTTGAAGGTAAATGGTGGCGTCCCTTATGCCGACTCTGAAGAACACAAAAGAATGTATAGGAAAGTTACTCGCTTTACTACTGAAGGCAAAAGACAAATGTGAAATTTCACCAGTTTTAACGTCAGAAGAGTGTCAAAACCACTACATCGAAGAACCTGTTAAGCCAGGTCAGCTTTTAGGGGTGGTAGCTTGTCATGGAAGTTTGGTATTTGCCATTGGGATCAAGGAAAATTGTTCATTTTGATTACATACTTCGGCAGAAGTAAACCATTTTTCCGCTATAAAATAATAATACATTTATAAATAATTACCATTTAATTGGTTTGGCAATTGTCAGGTGCACATGTTTCATGAAAGGTAATAAAATGCCATCTCCATTTCTTTTCTGAATAATTCAGTGATCAATGGACATACACTATGCTACATTGCCTCAAGCAAATAATGCATTAGTGACAATAAAAATCCAACTGGTATTCATCGGACAAAGGATTTCAGATTCCTTTTTTAGCTTGGAACTGCAGAGCCTTTGTTTAATGTCCAGGGCAGTTGATAGATGTCAGGTGTTATAGACTGGTTATCCCCGCCCGTTTTTGGGTGGACTTTTCACATATAAGTCTCAAGTACGCAAAATGAGGTATTGCCTTTGTACCGGTCATGCCCGGGTAAGAGTTGTGCAGTATCGCAGACGGATCAATGGCAACTCTTTTGTATACTGGGACTTCTATATGAACGTCTATCCAAGTTTGGATTAGCTGGCTCGTTCGCGAAAAAAAAAATAAACTTTGAGGTTCTGTTGTGAGTTTCATCATTTTGAACTGTATATTTCATCATTTATTGAAAAAACGAACTAATGTGAACCAAACTCACGGTGGATATGTTGCTTGGTAAGCTGTGACCTAACCTTTTTGTGCAGAACCAAGATCCGGAACTTATTGCGATGCCTCTTTCTATCAATTTACCACTAGGTATTTAGGAATAAAGGAAAAAATGCGACCAATCCAAATACACATAATACATTTTATTCGGGAAACAAATCAACTGCTATACTTATCCCCACAATGTTGACCACTGCAGACTCACCAGCAGAACTAAAGAAGCAATTCCAGACTATTTTGCATGATTCAGACGTGTGATATGAGTCGGCACACGTACCAACGTGATCACACATTTGTTTTTTTAAATAAATAATTTTAAAGCCCTTTAAAAAATGTAAAGCTCCCACTTTCAGCAACATTGTCACCCAATGACTTCATATCATTTTCTTAAATTTTACCTCTGTCCCACAAAGACTTAAATTTGTCAAAATTTTAAAATGTTCACCCACGCCAAACTTACAAACTTAGAACATTCGTTACTTCATGACATATTACATATCATTCCACCGTATTTACTCGTAAATATCACATTCTATTAAAAAGTGTGCACATAGGTAAAAGGTCACACACAGGGGAAATGCACTAGTACTACTAACATGAGATCTGTCTGTCCGATTATGCGTTTTGCAGCCCCTTGACCTATGGACCTGATGTTTGACATGCAGGTAGAAAACAACAGCATGAGGTTTATTATCACGGTTTCAGGGCGACCCAAAAAAATCAAAAGTCATCTAGAGGTTAATTTGCGTAAAAATGTCGTATAACCGCAAAACTTAAATAAAGGTGACTGATCCAATCAAATCCAGCCATTCATGTTTCCTAAAAAATATAAGAGCCTCATTATTAAAGGTTGCTGATCCAATCACTAATGTTTCCTCGAGGCCTCACTTATATACATAAAAGCAATTAAATGTTAAATCAACCAACCTTTGGATAGTGAAGATTTTTGAAAACGTTTATTTATCATAACAATCCAATGAACATTCTTAAAATGGCCATTTCGTACCACAGCATAATCCCCTTGATTTACCTAAAAGAAATTAATAATTATTTGAAAGAAAGATAACTTTTATATCCTCTGAACTGACCGGTTGACTCAAGCATTACAAAATAAAGGCAATTATCATCTACTATACCTTCACATACCAATTACATTGGTGTTTCCTCTTGACCCGCCCTTTCCCTTTTAAAGGATTTTTATTTATTATTATTGATATCGCCCACGACTTGCTACATGTGGTGCCAAACGTTTAAGAATCCGTTCATCAATGCATCCATGGCCTCAGCATTACAAAATAAATAAAGCACATATATCATTCTACTAATACCTTACATACCAATTACATGGATATTTCTCTTGATCCGCCCTTTACTTTGAAAAGGATTTTTTTATTATTATATTGATTCGCCCACGATTTGCTACATGTGGTTGCCAAACGTTTAAAGCATCCGTTCATTCAATGCACTATAACGATTTTAAAAAGACGCTGTTAACCCAGCAAATACTGTCAAATTTCTCAGGAACCATCGCTGCTAGTGCCCTGTTTTGTATTTCTACTCTTTGAACATTAATATCTTTTTGTAAATGTACGTTCAGGTTTTGCTGGGCCTATCTATTGAGTACATATCCATATGACGTAAAATTTGCAACAACAGTTTATAAACTATCACACATGTAGATTTTAGAGGATATAATCGGCACGATTATATCTTTACGATATTTTCTGCAACACTCTATTTGAAAAGTAGGTCAAAAACCCACACGCGAATAGAGGGGTAGCCCGCCCAAAAATACAAAGAAGGGGGTCTAGCGTCCTATGCTAACAGAAAACGGTAAATTCAAAAGAAATGGGGTTCCGCGACACGTTACTGTAAGTTAAGTTTTGTTTCTGCACAAAAAATGTTTTAGGTCACAGTCTGCCAAACAACTTCTTTCATGATTTTTTGTCATCTTTGTTTCCTTTTCGGAAAAATAAAAAAAAAATGATGAAAATATATGGTCAAAGTTTATTGAACGCACAGTAGAAGCTAAGATTTATTTATTCGGAAAAGGGGACGAGTATCTTGTGGTTTGCGTCAATGAAAAAAAAAATAGCGCAATGTAATCTGGTGATGAGCACCTGAAATCCTTTTATCTGGAAGTACGAGCCATGGTGCTATTCCCATACAGTTGAAAAGTAATTTGTAGGGCTTTATCCTTTGCATACCAAGCGGATTTACTGGAGACCAACAGTGCTATTATTTGCTCGAGTCATGCTGCATTATGTACATCTACTGGCCACTGATATTTAGGAAAAGAAATGTGATGACATCTTATTCATTTTCAATCAAATGTGCAACTTTGTACTTGACATACCAAGATATTGCGAAGGCTAATTAGAAATATTAAATGCGCAGCAATTTCAGTGACTTCGCCGATATGCGTCACCAATTGTCTTAACTGTATGGCAAGCATTTTCTATCTTTTGATACTCTGGAGTAAGTATATATCATGGGCCACGGTCGGATTTTATTTTTATTATTTGAGAAATAATACAATTTATTGTCCACAAGGCAGCGAGGTTTTTACATTGAAGATTAAGTATACTTTTGTTTTGGACATGTGGAGGTAGGTGGGGGAAGGAAGTTTGTTATTGATCATCAGTAGACCTATTGTTTAGTGTTAATATATGTTGTTTACATAACCCTTGAATTTGCATTTGAGCTTTTTGAAATTTTGAAGGATTTCTATTAAGTGTCCGTCGGACAAAATATCTTTTCATTTTGAATAGGCAGTTCTTAGAGTGTACACTTCTGGGGAAACTGATCCTGTTTGAATAGTTTGAATTAGTAAGTCATTAGTAATTGTCTTAAAGACTATTATCATATGACCAATAAAATCAAATGAAAATGCCATACATTGCTGAACTTCAAAACCAAAGTCACCCCTAGAACTTCGGGATCAAGAGTGTTTTTTTTTATTTTGTTTTCAAACAATTAAAAAATAATGCATTTGACTTAACATTCGGCATTCAGCCATGAGAAATGCATTCCAAACAAATCCAAACACCCTAGTTCTGAGGTATGTGGTTTTGAGATGGCTTCCCAAAAGAATGAGATGCCCCCCATAGCAAAGCCACTGGACCACACATGTGTTATGACATTTTAAGGTTATAAGAAAACAGGATACCCTAAAGGTTGACAGGGTTTATTACATTTCGATATATATATGGGACGGTTGGTCATTTGTTGGCTTTTGCTACAATTGGAATTTTGGTCTAAACGTAAATTGTAGATAATGGTCCCAGGAATCCAAATTCAAATTGTTACAATTTTTATCCCTTCCGTTTGGCGGCCATCTTGGATTTCAAAAATGGCTGCCATTGCAACATATTTTGCCCATAACTGGACTTCTGAGCAACATAAGGTTAATGGGGCAATACCCAATGTTTGTGAGGTCAAGGAACACAAATATCACTTTCAGAAAGTCGCAGATTGTTTCATTCAGGCGGACATCTTGAAGTTCAAACATGGCCGCCATTTTCAAATATTTAGCTCTTACGGGGACTTTGAGCAATATAGAAGGCTCGAGTTGGCGGCAACACCCATGTTGTGATGTCAAGGAACACAAATATTAAATCCGAAAAGGCACCGATTGTTTACTTCCGGTGGCCATCGTGAATTTCAAAATGGCCGACATTGTTAATATGTACTGCCCAATATCTGGATTCTGAGCACAAAATGGCTCCATTTGGTGGCAATCCATGTTTGTGATGCAAGGGAACATGTTTATTACATTCAGAAAGTGGTAGATTGTTTCCTCCAGGTGGCATCTTGAATTTCCAAAAGGCCGCCATTTTTAATAATATACTTAGTCCCAATATTTGGACTTTCTGAGCAAAATTAAAGGATCACTGGTAGTAATGACCCATGTTGGTGATGTTATTGATGTTGATGTTGTCAAGGTGTCACCGTGAAAGACAAAGATAAAGGAACCATCCTCAACAGAAAAGGATGCTGGAGACCTGGCGAATCCCAAGGCTTCTTTAAACACACCTATTTGCCAACATTTAGCTTTCCGTTTTTCTTCCTTCCTCTTGCGCCTAGTATCCTTTGGCAAAGTTGCGCTTTATACAGTTCGGATTATATTATTATTATTATACTATTTAGCCAATTTGACAAGCTGAATGGTTACAACGTAAAAAATTTTGTGCTTCTGAGTCTGTGCTACTGAGTCAACATTGTCTTACCAATCGATGAGGGCTGTCCTAAAGCCTACTGGAAGATCCAACCCTATATTTACAAAGATATGGACACTTTTAAAACAAAACCGTAATGAGAATGCTTTCATCATAACCAAATACAACGTCCAGACACTACATACAACACGTAACGAAAGAAGAACTGGGTATATGAAAGCACAACGGTATTAATTGAGGTCAACTGCATGCAAAGAACACCGAATTGTGCACAGCAGCCTCTACTCAGGAGAGAATCAGTGATTGTGCACTTATTTAGAGCCTCCGTATGGAGAATAAGAAAAATCAAGCATACAGAGGGTGGGGTTTCTTTTCTCATCAAAGGCTCTCAAGTCACGTGCCAGCCTTATCAACTGTAATGAGCGCATCCTGAAGCTTCCACTGATGGGTTATCCTGAAACAACAGTCATGTGCTGCTATTATTCCAGATTGAAACGTCTCTTCGCTTTTACCATGGGACTGTTCCTACGGCCACCGGTGCGTCCAGCCCATTTTTCTGTGCATCCCTGAAGATTGCGGTGCTAGCACTTGGGCCTGGGGACACGTGTTGCGTGCAGAGGCGGTCCAAGCAGCGGTGGGGGGTGCGTGAGGGAATTCGTGAAACGGTTTAGCCTTGTTGCCACTGGCAATCAAATCAAAATCAAGCAAAGTAGACTGTGGACACAGGCCTCGTTCGCCCAAATGAGAACTGTCCCGCTGGACTACATTCTGGCGTCATGATTTTACAGCATTAATAACTTAAGAGGTTACGACACCTTTGAAGCTTAAGTCTAATAATAGAATTGTCTCTTGCAGGAGCAGGTAAGTTGCCGTTAAGAGTAAAATCCCTCCCAGAGATCCCATGAAAACCAATTGACTGGAGAAAGAGAAGGTAGTGGGAAGATACAAAAGCTCTGCGAGCAGGATACTGTAGCAGTACATAGCAGGTTCAACACTCCTGTTGATGAGCTTGAAGATTTGGAACCCCAGCACAGTATACGAAGACCCCAACCCCAAAGAAACTTGCATGGAGATGCTACTAGAAGAAAGAGAAGGACTACTGCCTTGCCTCAAATGACAAAGTCATCAAAGCCGAGGAAAAAAAACTGAAGTACTTGGAAGCCAAGAAGCACATGTTACCTAAATCACCAGAAGCTCCAGCAGAACCTTATGTGCCACTGAGACTACACTTGACGATGCTTACACCGTGGTGCTGAGGAGCATGGTAAGTCAAAGGCTGAAACACTTGGGGGACACCCACATCTCCAAATACAAGCATGCTGCGGCCTGGGAGGCATGATCGATGGAGCTGACTGATAAGAAAGAAAGATACCCCACCTATAAGAATCAAAGGTGATGATGAAAAATTTGGAAACAACCTCTGAAGAGTGTCTCGACCACATGGTTCAAGCACTTTAGTTCTTTACTTGGGCCAAACAAGTTCAGAATAACATAACCTTGATGAACAATTTCATCATCACAAGTAGCAGATTGTCTTTCCTTCAGAATGGACCTTTCACTTATAGAACAGCTTTCTGATCTGCTGAAGAAACTGAACAACATTCCAAGGACGCTGGTCCCGACAACGTCCTGCAGTTCTGGAGAATCCACTTTTTCATAGCGACTTTTGGAATTTTTTGTGACGACATCATCAACATGGGGAAACAAACCAGCTGCTTATGATTTTACCATCGTTCATCACTCCTTACCAAGAAAGGTGACCTCCAACACAACCTACAGGGGAATCACACTGTCACCGCTGGCCTCTAAGATCTACAAGTCAATACTGCTCAACAGAATCGTTTCTCGCATAGATCCAATTCTCAGGGACTAAACCGGAATGGTTTTCGTAAAAAGGCAGATCAACATTACCTCAGATATTTGCCCTCAGAAGGATATACACGAGTTGAGAATTTCCAAGAACAAAAGGTTCAATAATTGTGTTAGAGACTTTCCAGGCTTCGACAGTGTACAGAGTTGTAATGCTGCATATTCTTACCAACTAAGCGTCCCAGACGAGACTGTCAAAGCAAATTGCCATAAGTCTTGATTAACCAATCTGGCTTTGTGCAGACCATGCATAGGCCCACAAAGGAGTTACTAACAACTAATGGAATCTCCAAGGAGCTACTCTTGCTCCCTATCTCTTTGTTTGTAATCGTGGTTGATTACGCCTTCAGACAGTATTGCCATCAAACCCAAGCGTATAGACGCCACCAAACGGCAGCATTCACAGACCTTGACTATGCGATGATCTAGCTCGAACAGCCGATCTGATATGGGTGCACAGATCTACAACATACTTGAGAATGCGCAGACAAAGTCGACCTATATCTAAATGCCAAGAAGACGGAATGGATGACCATAAATGAGGAAGTGATAATCATCAATCTATCTGCATACAGACCGTACCAAATCAAAGAGGTCAGGGACTTCAAATACCCTGGGGCCTATGTTGCCGACAGCAAGAAAGACTTCGTGTCACGCACCAAGGACAAGGTTGGAATGCCTGCAATAATCTACACCACCTATGGCAATCTAGTATCTTCAATTAACCAAGCTGAAGTTCATTGGAGCCTGTGTAAGAGCGCATCCTGTAGATGGACATCTGACGACAGGACAAGGAAGGAGAAAGAGCTACAGGATAAACTGGCTGGCATACATTATATTGAGGGTGCACAAACATATCCTGGCTTGAGCACATGACTAAAGCACATATATGTGGAGATTATCCCCTCCATTCTCATATTCTGTTGCCCAACGTCAAGCACGATGTGCCGGTCACTGTTATCGTGAGATTGATCAAGTAGTCTCGGACATGGTTGGAGGTTAACCATGCCCAAACAGATGTGATTGCTCGGGACATGCCGGCAGGATTCATCTGACATTCCCCATTAATGACGGACAGGGACATTTGGCGCTACATGGGTGAAAAGAACAGCATCCGCTCGGCCCGCTAAATAGATGGATATTGGTTTCAATAACTTGAAATTGCAATGGAAACATTATGGACAGCAATACATTGAAACCTATATACACCAGAGCTAGGGCTCTCCTAGGATTCCCTGATTTAGTGGTTTGGTTGCAAATAGGCGTATATGTGATTAGGAAGGAGCATTTGAGCTAGTTTGCTAATTAAGGCCAGATAAATCGGACCGAAAGTATATGATTAAAATAGTGGCCATTTTGAAATTAAAAGATGGATGTCAAGAAAGGAAAACAATCTGGATTGCAAATTATATTTTCCTTAACATCACAAACATGAGTATGAAACCCAAATGGAGATTCTATGTTGCCCAGAAGTCAAGATGATATTGAGTTGAGTGCGAAGTTATATGTTAAACTGACCAGCCATTTTAACATTCAAGATGGCAACCAAAAGGAAACAATTGGCAACTTTCTGGATGTAATATATGTGTTCCTTGACATCAAAACATGGGTTATTGTCACCAATTGGAGCGTTCCATGTTGACTCCGAAGTTCCGGTACTGGGCGAAGTATATGTTAAAAATGGCGGCCATTTTGAATTCAAGATGGGCCCCTAGAGGGGAGGGGAAAACAATATTTGGATTTTTTTTATGTAGGATTTGCAATTCACTGACTCACAAACACATGGGTTTTTGCACCAGCTTGAGCCTTATATGACGATCAGAAGAAGTGCAGGATAGAGAGCAAAATGCTTTTTAAAATGGCGGCCATTTTGAAATTCAATATGGGACTCCTGAGGAAGAATCTATCTGCGACTTTCTGGATGCGATATTTGTGTTCCTTGACATCACAAACATTGGTATTGCCACCAATTTTAACCTTCGTGTGTTGCTCAGAAGTCCGATATAGAGCAAAATATGTTGGAAAATGGCAGCCATTTTTAAAAACCAAGATGGGCGCCAAACGGAAGGGGAAAAAAATGGTAACAATGTTTTTGATTTGGATTCCTATGACCATTATCTACATTTTACGACCAAAAATTCCAATTGTAGCAAAAAGCCAACAAATCTCAAATCAATCACATACCGCCCCATACTATTTGGTGCCATATTATTTCATGTAATTGTCAATGACATTTTACGCTCCTTTTCATGCAAAATAAACATCCACCGGGGTATAGGTAAGGTACAGGTGATTCTAAAGTGATGAATGGGGGTGACAACCAAGTCCCTCCGCGAGAGAATTACCACATGCCTAGACCGACACAGCAATATCACAGACACTTGATTTTTTGACAATTAAATAGAGCTATGTTTCTTTTTCTTTCTTTCTTTTCCATTGATACCACATTGAGTATATACCAACATTCCTATAGTTGAGCTGTTAAGGGGGAATTTCTGCCAGAATCGTTCAATTTTTGAAGAAAGCATGAACTTTATACATAAATAGACCCAAAAATCTTACGCGCCCCCCTGGTTGCCGCCATCTTGAATTCCAAAATGGCCGCCAAAATAACCGTTTTAGCTATATATAATTCTTTTTTTTTCTTACAGCACCTAGAGGCAAGGATCAAGTGTCTATACCTACGTTTTTTTAATACCAAGGAACCCTTTGGGGTCTTATAATTTTCATCCCAGCTTCCATCATTGAATTTTTAAGATGGCCGCCATAATTGTCCAATTCGGTGAAGTCGAGACGTCAACTGGCCACTGCCTACGGGGCAAGACCTTTTCGGAGGTCAATGGGCGTCCCTCCAAGCTCAGGGCAAGAAGCGGATAGTGCCACTCCTGAAGATCTTGAAAGTGGGTTCATCGTCCACATGTGTTTTTCACAGAAGCTCGGCACTTTTTTCATTCAGAAGCAGAAAGAATATACTCTCCTGTAACCGTAGCTTCCTCTTTTAACTAATGCATCAGACATTGAATTAAATCCTGGTCCCCGTACCCCGAAGTACCCTGCCATATATATGTAGCCGCAATGTTACATCGAAGCAAAGAGGAGTGGCCTGTGATGCCTGTCAACAATGGGACAATGCTGATTGCATGCATATGACCACCACGGTGTATTGCCATTAAGTATAATGTTTTCTTGGCACTGTTGAAACTGCGGTAGCCAAATTTTGCATCTAGTTTATTTGATTCATTGTCATGGCACAGAAACTCTTTTTCTCGTCTAGATACCATCAGGATGTTTAACTTGGCCCCTTCTATTTAGTAATGTTTCCCTGGCAAGCCACAGCCCAGGACCACCACTGTCATGTTCATCCCCAGTAACTAAAAGCACACGTAGTAATAGACTGCTAGCATGAAGTGCTGACTGTCACTTTCAGAGTGCACAAAAAACAAAAATGACAAATTGCCAATTTAATCGATTCTGCCGAATCCAACTTTATTATTGGCACTGAAACCTGGCTTAAGACCAGTGTATACAGTTCGATATCTTCCCCGCCCACTAATGATGTTATGACGCAAGTATCGTAGTGAGTGTTATGGAGGAGCCTTCTTGCCATTAGAAGGACTTTGTATATATCGTATTGAGTATTGGACGTGGACACTGAATTGTGCTTGCTAGTTCACGCCTGGCAAAAGACAATACCCCTCATCCTCGCGCAACGTACCTCCACCTAACATGATGTTCACTATCTGATTCTTTGTTCTGTTTTTTGAAGAGCTCTCTCGTAAATTCAAAAATGCAGTGCTCTGGATTGGCGGAGATCTGAACCGCCGGACATCAATTGGGTTACGATGACAATTGATGGTAATCAATACCCCTTAGATTAAACGAAACGATTCTTGATTTATGCAAAACTGGGCTACAAGAAAATGGTTACATTTCCAACAAGAGCGAAAACACATTGGCATCTCTCTTAACCAACCGGCCATCTCTAGTTAATAAACTTCACTCCCTTACCTGGATTTGGGAAGATCATAATTGTTTTTACAGAGGGGTTCTGCAGATGCAACCACAACGTATCCCAACCTGTTAAATCGGAAAGTTCATCTCTGAAAAAGGCTGACATCACATCAAATGAAAGGGAATCAAAACTTCCGGCCATGGTTTTGAGATCGTATAGCCTAACACTCCTGTTCCCCATATGTGGACAGACATCAAATCATATTACTGACTATCTGACAGTGTCCAGTTGCCCCAAAGATGTCTTCACAAGACAAAACCAACCATGGATTACTAGATCATTAAACGCTTTACTAGAAGAACAAACGTAGTTTTACTAAGGCCAAGAATCCACAGAAGGTGAAAGACTTCAAACGATATCAACAACTAAAAAGCAATAGATCAAGCGCGGGGTGGCAAAAGGCCTAGGGGTCGTGTTGAGTACATAAATAAGATCATCAGCCCAGAGTCAACATCAAATCCTAAAAGGTTTTGGGGATTTCATAAACAGCAAAAATGTGGACAGCACTGGGGTTTCACCATAAAGGCAATTAATGGTTTACCTACTCGCAGTTTTGACCAAAGCAAATCCTTTTAACAACCAGTTTGCTGTCATTCTTCAAAATGAAGATGTTAGTACTATTAGAGATAAAAGTACCAGTCCATTTCCATCAAGGGACCCAGTCCACTGTGTCTACTGAGGTGTACGAACTACTTGATGGATTGAACGGGCTAAGGCATCAGGCCCGATGGTGGGGGGGTACCAACCGCTTCTAAAGATTGTCAATGACTTGCTCCAGTGCTCTCGATGTGCTTCCAGCCTCCATAACAAGGCCCTCCTTTCCACAGAATGGAAGACGGCAAATGTAGTCCCCATCTTTAAGAACGGTGAAAGGAACAAAGCCGAGAATTATAGACCAATATCATTGACTCCGTCATCTGTAAAGTTCTTGAGCATGTCTTATGCAGCCAAATCCTGAGTCACGTTTTGAGAAAAACAACATCCTTACGAAAGCTCATTTGGCTTTAGAATGGTCGTCATGTGAAACACAGCTATTACTGACCATACACGATCCGCCAGTTTATTATTCAAAGGCCAAAGGACATGCGCCGGATAAGGAGAGAAGGAGGCCCTCGATAATCAAATAGTTTATATTTCACCATCAATTTTGAGTTGGTGTTTGACACTACTTATCATGTAGCAAGGTGTGATTTATCCCAAATACACTTGTATCAGAAAAATGAGAAGAATCTGAGAAACTTCAGGGCATTCTCTCTGCAAAAAGCAAAGCCAGAGCATGCCTCCATTTCAATGACCATTTAATTACTTTACATAAGAAACAGGAAGATGTTCAGCTGCCCTCTGTAATGGACTTGTCAGTGACGCCTATAGATCGACCTTTTGTCCTTCATAGCAAAGAGGCTACAGGAGGCAGCCGTGATAACAATACCCAAATACCTATTATCGTATGCTGCTATGATTTGGATTATTAACCGTCGTCACCCAGCAGACTCCAGATGAGAGCTGTCCTCACCCCCCCCTGGGCCAATTAGCCGCGCTATTTATTCGGAGCAAGTTAACTAACAATGAGCTAATCATTCCCATGGCGCGTTAAATAGCTTTTCATTCACCATGTATTGAACAAATACATCCCCCTGTATTTTAGTATGAATTTTGATACCCAGGACGTGCATTGCCAGCTGTTGTAACATGTGCGCATCCAAGGCTACGAACAGAGCCCCTTGGTAGATTAGCATCCTATCTATAGAGTGAGATGGTATGGTTTGTTTGTAAAAAGTTCGTTGTTGGTTTTGGCAATTCCTTTAGTGTTCCGCCCCCCAGAAAACACAAATGCAAAAATTAGGTCTTTCCACCCCAAGAACCAGACTCCACCACTATATGTTGCTAAATAATATAGCGCAAATCCTTGCAACGCGGCATCGTGGTTTCTTGGGTGGAAAGGCCTTCAAATATTAAAATTTAATTACCCATGAAGCCTGTATTATACCTTTACATACAACCGACTTTGGGGAATTTATGTAAAGTTGGGATTTTTTGAAACATCAAAATGTAAACTTTGATCAGTCGCTTATTAGCAAAACGTTTCAAGTTCTTCCGTTCTCATGAAAACTATAGAGGGCGTCCTTCGATTCCTTTTTATCGCGATGTCTCCTATGTTATTTTATTAGGACTTTTTCAAGGCTTTGATAAGGTACCCCATCAAAGGTATCCATAACTCAACTCTACGGTATCAGCGGACTGTTCAAACTGGATCAGAGATTTTCTATCAAATCGCACTCAACAGGTCATCTTAGGTAATACTGCATCTGCTTATACACCAGGTTCTGGTCAGGAGTGTCCGCAAGAAGTTGTCCCCGACCCATTGCTGTCCTGCTGTTTATAATGATTCCCAGACTGCTTATGAGGGGAAGACAGCCAGATATTTGCGGATGATGTGTCCTGTTCGGAAATAAATCTCAGGAGGATTCAAGTTTGTTAAGCAGGATTAGACCATCTACAGCAGTGGGAAAGGATTGGCAGATGGCTTTTCACCCAAAAAAAAATGCAGTTAGCCTACACAATAAAAATAAATGTCATCAAGAAAAACAATATGTCATTCAAAACCATATCGCGAGGAGGTAGACTCAGCTAAATATCTTGGTGTCCGTATTCACAAAATTTGAGAGGAACCATAAATCGATACCATCACCGACAAGGCAATTCACAAGGCTTCTTTACAGCGCAACATAACATCAGTGCACCAGGAAGACAAAGGAGCATGCTATACGACCCTGTTACGTCATATTGTCGGCATATTAAGGCATTATATGGACCTTCAACAACAAAAAATATCATTTTTTTCCTTGCCCCAAGGATTGAATCAGCATTCTCTACCAATTGAGTGTATTTCACTTTGGTTAGTCGATTTTCACAATTCAAAAATTCTTATGAAAGGTTAAAGTATAATGAAGTTGGACATTAAACCAGCTTACCTAATGTATTGCTTTTATATGGAAAAAAACATAAACATTGTGGGTTTCGAGGGGTACTAATCATTCTGGGACACCCTGTACATGATCGCATTTTTGGAATGATAGCTATAGCCAAGTAGGGTGCAACCAAGGAGTACACAGGGGGGACTATTAATTTATTTTTCAATCAATAGCGTACGAGTCTTCCAAGCAGGCCAATCGACATTTTTGGCGAAATGATTTTTTTTTGCATATATGATAATATATCACAAGCTATTTTCATATACCAAATTTTGAGCGAGAATACACATTCAATTTGTAGGTTAAAATGTCCTCACTTTTGGAAATCATACCCCAAGCCGATGAAAGTCTTCCACCAAACAGGGGGGCACCAATCTGCATTCGTGTATTGCTCTCACTGAGAATATTAATAGTCAAAAAAGGTCTTATTGACTAATTAAAATTATCATGCAAATCAGTTGGTTTATCATTCATAATATGTACTTCAATGCTGGAAACATTGTTTGCTATGCTGGAACGATAACCTTCCAGATTTTAAAGTAGTTTCATCATTACAAATTATTTTCATGACCTTAAATTTACACTTTAAAATGACAAATCAGACTGACGCAGTTTATTTTGTAAAATGACACATTAATTGACTAATTAAAAACGACTTTAGACTCATCAAATGACTTAGAATTAGGTTGTCAAGCACAAAAATGATGAATTTAAGTCACATTGGTCATTTGCTAATTAGTCTTTGACGATTTTGCATTTAAAAGTCCACATTTTCAAGTTGGAGAATTTGCAATCTGAGAAATCTTTAAAAAACATTCTTTTTAATTCAACCATTTTAGCACTATTTGTGATTATAAAAAAAGAAGGCATGAAAATATTTAATTAGTAAATAAGACCACCTTTTTGACTAATTGTATTCTCAGTGCTTGGACCTGAAAAAAACACCGTATGACAAGCCTATAAACCTCTTGATTAAATTTTAAAATATGTTACAGTGAAGTTGAGTGGAAACTTGTTAAAAGCTGTAGTTTATAGGATTTTGACAGGATTGCTGCAGAGTATTTTCCTGTAAATTACAGGTATTTTTCCTCTAAATTTTAGTGCTTACGTATACATGTTAATTTTGTAAATCCATAATAGTGTATAATAATGTTGGTATTCAAAGGTCAAATAAATTTAGTCGTAATGGCCTGAAAATTGAAATATAGTATTTTTCTTATTTACAAATTCAGCCACCATATAGCCTTTCAATCAAGGCGTTGGGCCTTATTTTTATTAGCTACATGTCCCTGTTGGACGATTGTTGATTTAGCGCCCTCTCATGGGGGAGTCTCTGCGCCTGCTCTGCTGAGGGGCTCGCTTTCGACAACGCCGCCTCCAGGATCCTGCGATCATGGTTGATGAACAAATTAGGCCATGGTACTAATCATTTTGGCCTTATTAAAATTTTTCGTGCTCCAGCGCTGGGATTACTTATTTCCTTCACTAAAATTAAAACAATATTAATCTTACCACGAAAACTGTGTCCCACATGAAAAGAATGCCATTATTAGAAAATGAATAAAATATCAACTCAATTATTTCAAGAATATCAGGACAATGGATATACACATAACTCAACATGCTCAAGCGACAAGGGAAGCTAATGATATTGCAAAAATTTTATAAAAAAAACACACTTCACATTCTTTTACATCATGGTCTATTGTTAATGTGCACGCAGTTGAATAGACTTCGAATGTCCTTGCCGCAGGGCAAGGTTCTTTCCCGGTTCGCGTAAAAGAAATCTGAAGATTCTACTGTGTGTTCAATTAACTTTGACCATATGATAATATTTTTTTTTTTTTAAAGACCATGTCATGTAAAGGGACTAAATTCATGAAAGAAAAGTCCATGGCAAGGACTGACCTAATTGTG
Organism: Ophioderma brevispina; assembly: GCA_023653785.1. NCBI lineage: Eukaryota > Metazoa > Echinodermata > Ophiuroidea > Amphilepidida > Ophiodermatidae > Ophioderma > Ophioderma brevispina. The sequence goes on along the minus strand of JAMKCH010038517.1, from coordinate 5,143 downwards.
CATAACCAGATCCGCAAGTTTTGTCTTTAAAACCCTATTTTCTATTCAATTTACCAAGAAAGGCAATTGGTATTCAGAGACCTCATTTAAAAATCATGAGCGAGGGGAGAGTATGTTGCCTTTAAGTGATGACAGATACTAGAGCTCAATACGGCGAAATCATAACAACTGATATAGCACTTAAAATCTTTCAACAGTGTAGGCAGAGGATAAAATGGACATGATACCCTGTGAGAAAATATCTGAAGTGTTTTTAGGGTGATTGTTGAATATCATTAACTCCATTGTTCACTTGGTTTACGTGTAAAATTGGTCACTGACATTATGGGAGTAAATGAGTGAATTTATTCATTTTTCTAAATAATGTGACCTTTGTTCATTGGGGATACAGCTCTTTTCCTGGTTTACATATATTTTTAAAATTTTAGTGAGGGAAGTAAGTGATCCCCAGCGCTGGAACGAAAAGATCGTTAAATCACGAACGTATCATGACCTAAAATCCTCGGCGTTCTTGGACAAAGACTTATTAAAGCCAAATACGGTCATTTTCTGATGTTTTTATGAAGTAAGTGCACTGTTAATTTTTCACTGCAGTATTTCGTCAAATACACGATGTTGGTAGTGGTAATAAGTTTAACAAAAAATAGTCATTGCTGTGTACTTGAATCGACGTAGTTGTAAACATCACCAAAAAAAAACGTTGGCCAAACGTTAAAAAAGCCACCAAGTTTTAAAAAGGGTACGAGCCACATAAAGTTAATAAATGTAAGAAGAGCACCAAGTATACTCAAGTTGGGGGGGTTTTCACCACTGGCCTCTAGATCTACAACTACATGACTTCTCAACAGAATCCCTCCTCACATCATCCCATACTTAGACGGAAAAAGAATGGTTTTCGCAAGGAAGATCAAACACTTCCTCAATACTTGCCCTCAGAAGGACATAGAAGGAGTTGAGAATTTCCAAGAGAAAAAGCCTTAATTGTGTTTGTAGATTTTAGATTTTCAACGCTTTTGACAGTGTAAACAGGGAGGTAATGCTGGCATATCCTCGCCAACTACGGTGTCCCGCAATAGACTGCAAGGCACTTGCCATCATGATGTTAATCCTATGAGAGAATTTTTTTTTTAAAATCAAGAACCATATCCAATTTTTTTTTGCTGATATCCTTTGCCCCATATACATTTTTTAGATAAACATTATTACTACCAATAAAAATAATTAATCCAACCCTTATGTGCTCAAACAAATGATTTTCATTGCGGACGTTGCTAAACCGTTACTGTCAAACTTTTGGAAAATGACGTGTATATTTGCAACACCCGTAACTGCAAGTATTGTGGTTACATAATTATGTATTTGTTCTTTAGAGTAGATATCAGATAACATAAGGTTCAAAAGTTTGTATGCAGTTGAGGCGTATTGGAATTTTCCCACCTTTGGCCAAATTTTCCGCCGTGTTTTGAACACACTGTTTTTTTGGCCCCTAATTTGCAGCCCAAATATAAATTTTCATTTTTTTATTGCGATTTAGTGCTGTCTTATGACCCTTTACAGTGGTATAAATTTCGTGCAAAATCCTTTCGGGAAAGTGGTTTCCTTAGTGTGGGGTCCCATGGAACCCCCCCCCCCCCTGGGGCCGGGTGAAATCATCTGGTCAACAAGCACCTTGGTATCTAAGTGTTAATAATTTAAAGACAACTTAGGCACTCCTCTGCTCGTCGGAACTCCAAGTGGTACGCCTTGCACCAGCCAGCGCCGGGCCATTCTCTTCCCCTCTAGTGCAGCCAGTATTAGAGGATTGGATGATACGCCGCTGCCAGCCACAGCAGTTACAGGCGGGCCGGCGCCCGGGAAGGTGGCATGGGGGGCGGCCGCCCCCCCCCCCCGAGTTCAAAATTTAAAAGAAAAACAGGGGGTTTTGCCCAAAATAGGGGTTTTTAACCAAATGAGTTTCACTTTGGAGCTGTTTCGCCCCCCCCCTCCCCTATGATGTTTCCCCCTCCTTGATTTTACCCTGGCGCCGCCCCTTGAAAGGGGTAATAGGTGTGACCCTAATAGTAGTCATCCCGTGTCTTATCGAAGTCCCCTTCGATTTCCTCACCCCTCGCAGATTCGTTATCCTCCCAGTAGGTATCCCCGAATGTATGGTTGTGGACTCGCGCTCAATAGCGCTTCTCCTTTAGGTGATACTGACAGCCCTCAGTGTTCTCCGCACTGTACATTCCCCCTGCTATGTGGCACACATCCACATGTACCACATGTTAGTACTTTTCCTCCTCTCCCGAAACTCATCACGCGTATTTGCTCCTAGCTTTAACTGTAGGTATATTTCATCGAAACGAACCTAGCCCAACTCACCCCTATAAGATCCTTATGTGAAGACATTGACGCTCGCCTGACTTGGTGGGGTTTGGGTACTCTAACAGCTTTTCTAGTGTTTTTTTTTTCTATTAAGCAGAGTTACCTAAACACTATCAGATGAGCCGTGGCGCGTAACCTATCTTGTTGCGAATATACCAGCTTACGCAGCTTGTTGACAAACCCACCCGTATTACACCTAACCTCAAAAACGTGCATTGATTTAGTTCTTTTTCACACCTGATTCAATTAACCTGATTAATGTTATTCCTCTTGTGTCTAGTGATCATTTCCATGGTTATGTTTGAACATGAAATAATACACATATAAAAATCCTCCCAGGGTCTCAAAATACGGAATTTTAACGTTTTGATGAGTCATCATTTTTATCTGATATGGAAGATATGCCTGGTATCTTTGTTATGGAATGTGATGACATCGTGAGCAGGTCACACTTGGGATCTATGTTCAATTTGGTCTGTGAGAATTCCGCCCTTATCAGGAATACGCCAAGACGGAAGCCATATGGCACATTGGGTTGACGAAGAAATGCTGCGCTTGGAGATTGCGAGACAAATGAGATCAAGGCGCAAAATCTGGCAATGATAATGACGATTAATGCAAACAATTTACTAACAAGGCCAAATTTAGCGAAGCATCGAAGAAAATTATTACGAACGGGAGATCAAAAATTGTCGTAAAAATCCTGCCAAGATGTGAAACTTGCTAAGGATGCCACTTCAGTGCATAAAAATAATCCTTGCCAACGGATGTGATAAGAAGGCTCTGGCCGGTGATTAAATACCTTTTTTGTTAATGTTGGCGCTGATCTAGCAATGAACTATCATCACGAACTGGAATCTGTTCCCTGAATGGACTTACACACCGATTTTGGCCTCAATGCTTAATGAACGGTGATGTTTCAAATTTAAGACTGTTACTACTCTTTTTTGTGACCAATTACATTTTCATGCCTTCCGCCAAAGCTACTGGAGTTGATGGCATTTCCGGTAGATTTTTGAAGTTAGCATCCTCAGTTATAGCCACCTCGCTTACCTTCTTATTAACATGTCGCTGAGGACAGGGGTTGTACCAGCCTCTTGGAAAACCAAAGTCGTTCAATTTTCAGGGTGGGGATCACGAATGAAATTACCATTACAGACAATTTCGATTCTCCCCCTTGTTTCTAAAATATTGGTAAAAGCTGTCGTGAACAACGTTATGCCTTCTACAAAGTAAAGATTTCTTGTTACCTCAGCATCTGGCTTTCCGACAATGATTCGACTCAGACAGCAGTGTCTTAGTGTCGGATTATATCCTGGCAATAGAATGCTGGGAAGGTACGGGCGCCATTTTATCTCTTAAAGGCTTCGACACAGTCCGACCACAATATTCTGCTGTCAGAGTTAATGCTGGAGTGGTGAAAACTGAACTGAAGTGGTTTGAGTCATATGTGAGCGGTCGCCAACAGTCAACCTCAAAATCAATGGTAATTTTTCAGAGTTCGCGAAGTTGACTTGGGTGCCTCAGGGCTCCATTTTGGGACCTCTTCTTTTTGTTATTTTGTGTCATAGCCTTCCGTCAGCAGTTTCTGTAGTTCGGTAATAAAGTTAACCATGATGCTGACATCCTATGATAATGTTTTCGTAAGTCCCTCCCGCATGAACATTTATCTTGGGCGCAACATGTTGATTTTATTGCTAAAAAAGTTTACAGCAAAAAGGTTTGCTTAGAATAGCAGCTAAAAGTTTTACTGCTGGAACTTTTAAAATGTTGAGCAGTGCTATGGTTATTGCCTTTGTTAGACTACTGTGATGTTGTGTGGTCTGCTGCTCCAGTGGTCTTCAAATAACTTATTAAACTTCATAATCGACTTGCAAGAGGATCTTGGGTGCTCATCCAAGAACACATATTAATGATATATAAATGCCCTTTCTTGGAAACACCTTCCCACTAGTGGATTTTTCATAGAATGTGTGCAGTATTTTACGTGCCTAACCACCTTGGGCTCCTGAGTATCTTATCTGACCGCTTCACTGTTGGCCTCACATTCTATAGGTACACGTTCCAAAACAACTGGAGCGCTCTATTTTTCATCCGATCCTCAAGATCAACACTGGTAACGTAACCTTCCCGTATCTGGGACCCAGGATTGGAACAACTTAAGTACCGACGCTCGGCAGGGCAACTCCTAGGCCTTTAAGCATTATTTAATTAAATGTTTGTGTCTCCCTGTTTTAATACGTACCTATTTTATTGTGTTTTGATGACTCTTCTTGTGTATGTTGGTTTTTTATCTTTTATTTATTGTTGTTGCAGTTTATTCGTGATCGTGTCTGTGTTGTCCTATATGGATTTGTTTGTTTGGATCCTTGAGTGATGTCTTTGTTGTTTTTAATTTTTACTATAGGAAGTCTGTAAATTAATATTTTATCCTCTGTGTGTAATATGATTAGTTCTAAGAGTTTGTATATATAATGTGATCTGGTTTTTATATATTCAATGCCATGTAATTTGTCGTTATAAACAGGGCCCCCCTTATGATAGGCATTTTTTAACTGATTCGGCACCCTGTATAAATTATGACTGCTATAAAAAATAATAAAACCCCACACTTCGACATTGGTGCCGAGGGTCTCGAGCCGCTGCAACCCGCTAAGGTATTATTAATAATACTTTCTCATGTATTGTTTACCCTGCTTGGCTCCACGCCAGCGTGACCGTTGGTGTGTATGTCATGCCTGGGTTTTTATGCACGCTCAAAAAATAAAATCTTTATCCT